>JAAALK010000950.1:0-38752 GCA_019279435.1 Zizania palustris
GATGCTTGATGAGCATAGGACTCCTAGAAAATTCTCGGCTGAGGCCATGAACACTGCTTGTTACATCTCAAACCGAATCTTCTTGCGCTCACTTTTAAACTTGACATCTTATGAGCTACGTTTTGGGAGACAGCCCAAGGTCACTCATCTTCGAGTTTTTGGTTGTCGTTGCTTTATCCTAAACATGGTAATTTGGATAAATTTGAGTCGCGTTCTTTTGACGGGATCTTTTTGGGTTACACTACTCATGGTCATTCTTATCGTGTTTATAATTTGGAAACTAACACTGTCATTGAGTCATGTGATGTGACTTTTGATGAATCAACCCCCTCTATTAGTTCTGCTCTTGAACAGGCAAATGAATACGACATGGAACAGACCATCTTCGAAGAAGAAGATCCGGAGATTTTGAGAATGAACCCTTACTACCCTCAACGTCAACCCCCGAAGCCGACCCCGCTTCGACCACTTCGGCACGAGGTCCCGAAGCGACTACCTCGACATCGGTCATCTTGGACCACTCCAACGCACAAGTTGAGGGGGAGACTGCATCCCGCCGCGAGGCTCCACATCATGTTCAAAGGATGCACCCTCCCGAGCAGATCATTGGTGAGCTTGATCAAAGGGTAACACGTTCTCATGCTCATTTCACTAATGCTGCTTTTGTTGCTTCTTTTGAGCCCTTAGATGTTAGTCATGCACTTTCTGATTCTAGTTGGATAAATGCCATGCATGAGGAACTTGAAAATTTTGAGAGAAACCAAGTCTGGACTTTAGTTGATCCTCCACCAAATGTTCATTTCATTGGAACAAAATGGATTTTCAAAAACAAACAAGGGGAGGATGGGACTATAGTTAGAAACAAGGCTAGGCTTGTAGCTCAGGGTTATTCTCAACTAGAAGGGATTGATTTTACTGAAACTTTTGCACCTGTTTCTCGCCTTGAGGCCATTAGGATTTTGCTTGCCTTTGCGACATCCCAGGGATTCAAACTCTATCAAATGGATGTCAAAAGTGCTTTTCTTAATGGCTTCATAGGCGAAGATGTTTATGTAAAACGACCCCCTGGTTTTGAAAACCCCAAGTACCCACATAAAGTCCTTAAACTTCATAAGGCTCTTTATGGACTCAAGTAGGCCCCTCGGGCATGGTATGATAGACTTAAGTCTTTTCTGCTTGAGCGGGGGTATTTGATGGGCTCTGTTGATAAAACCCTGTTCACTCTCAAGCATGGCAAAGATTTCCTTCTAGTACAGATTTATGTGGATGATATCATCTTTGGTGGCTCTTCTCATGCTTTGGTTGCCGAGTTTGCAGATGCCATGAGCAGGGAGTTCGAGATGTCCACGATGGGCGAACTCACATTTTTCCTTGGTTTGCAAATCAAGCAAAACAAACAAGGTACTTTCGTCCACCAGACGAAGTACACCAAGGACCTGCTCAAGAAGTTTGACATGGCAGATGCGAAGCCCCTCGCCACTCCAATGGCTACATCTATAGCATTGGATCCTGACGAAGATGGAGAAGCCGTAGATCAGAAGGAGTTCCGAAGCATGATCGGCTCCCTCCTCTAATTGACTGCTACGAGGCCGGACATACACTTCGTAGTGTGTCTGTGCGCTCGTTTTCAGGCTTCACCACGAGCTTCGCACCGCCAAGCGGTAAAACGCATTCTAAGGTATCTCAAACATGCCCTCGAATTTAGCATATGGTATTCAGTGTCTTCATCTTTATGTCTTCGAGGTTATTCCGATGCGGATTTTGCTGGGTGTAGGATTGATAGGAAGAGTACCTCTGGTACTTGTCATTTTCTGGGTACTTCTTTGGTTTGCTGGTCTTCCCGCAAACAGTCTAGTGTTGCACAATCGACGGACGAGGCCGAATATGTTGCTGCAGCTAGTTGTTGCTCTCAGATTTTGTGGATGGTTTCCACTTTGCGGGATTTCGGGTTAGATTATAAGAGTGTTCCACTTTTCTGTGATAACACTAGTGCTATCTGTATTGCAAACAACCCGGTTCAGCACTCCAGAACCAAACACATTGATGTGCGATATCATTTTCTCAGAGATCACAATGAGAAGGGTGATATTGAACTTCAATATGTTGATACCCAACACCAGCTAGCCGATATTTTCACAAAACCCCTCGATGCTTCTCGTTTTGCCTACTTGCGTGGGGAACTTGGTATTTGTCACCCGTACGGCATTTTGTGAGGGGGAGCTGTCTTTAATTGTATTGCATATGCTCATCATGTGTGAAATTGCATTTACATTTTTTGCACTTATATGCCTGATTATAATTCATGAAATCGTGTCAGCTCAGCTCTATTTAATATATCTGAAACATTAATGTGCATGATGTTTTCTTTCCAAAATCAAATCGTGCTCACTGCTTAGTCTTGAATTTAGCATGTTTAAGCAGGACTGTTTTAGCTATCTTTTATCTGCTTGATAGCAAGACACTTTTCTTTGGATGCTAAAAATTGCAACTTGAAAAATTGTTCTACATATTCATGGATATTCGTAAGATGCTAAACAATTTGTCCACTTAATCACAATTCCAAAAATCCATGATTTGCCTGCTTCAAAGTAAAAAGATCCAGGCGGGTTTGTTTGTCGCACTACTCTATTCTAGATTGCTTACCATTGCACATTGGTCTGAACTGGAATAGTGTAGTGTCTGCAAAAATCATTGCTTTAAGCTTCTGATGGCTTTCATGCCTAGGCTTGGCCTGATTGGATAGTATAAGGTGGACAAACAAATAACCCCTGGCATTATGTAAAAGAACAACAAAATTCATTGATCATCAAGTTTGCTTTCATAGCTCCATTTGAACTGGACTTGTATATCTAGAGTAGAAATTGACTAGCTTTGCGCAGTCCTCCTTGACTAAGTGGTGATGCTTTTATTTCAAAAATGATAAAATCACATGTTGTCATCATATTTTTAGAGAATGTTAAATTGAGCTGAGCCCATGATCATTGGTATTACTGTTGGCATATTTTTGCTTTATATGTCTTTGCAATTCTGCTCATTTCCAAGCAATGCATCTTTTAAATGCTCCTTGATGCTTGCATTGCCAAAGGGGGAGAAATTTTTGAGTTCCCTGTTGCAAGGGGGTACAATTAAATAACTCAGGGGGAGTTTTATCTTGAAAAAGGGGAGATTTGCCGAAGGGGCTTTTACTCTTGAAAGGGGGGAGGAAAATTCTTTTGTCAAGTGACATGATTTGGCTCGTTTCTGAGTTTTTATGGTCACTTGTGTGCTGAAAGTCTTTTAATTTTTCTTGAACTTGAAATTGGTTGTCAATACACTCATCAAGGGGGAGATTGAGAAACCAAGGGTTGGTTTCGGAGTGTGATGAGTGATTGACAGAGTTTATCCTCTGGTTCGAAGGGGTACCTCCGAAGGGGTTCGGAGGTTGGACCTCCGAATGTGTTCGGAGGCTGTTTCACCGATGGGTTCGGTGGTTTGGTTGCTGCAGCTGTTGCAACGGAGTGTGACTGTCGAAAGGGTCCGACAATACACGATGACTGGTTTGTACCGAAGGTCTCGATACTTTGGGCGGTACACCAGAGTGTGTGCCGAAGGTTGCTAACCCGGAGAGGTCTCCGGAGTACTGGATACACTTGTCTGCCTGTCTGTGGTGCGCAGGGGACTGCGGAGGAGACGGACAGGTTCGTAGCAGGTGAACCTGGGTCAAGCGGGAGGCTTGATGCCAGGGGAGCAGGGAGCTCCGTCACGGTGGCTGCGAAGGGGTCGAGGTCGGTCCTCGGGTCGAGGTGCGCCAGGTGAAGGCAGTAAGTGCGGAGCGTGGCTCCGGGTGAAGGTACTCCGAGACAAAGTCCTCGGAGGCGAGGCACTTCGAAGGGTACTCCGGATGGAGTGACTTCGGAGTATGGTGGATCAAGTCCTCAACAGAGGCAAGGCATTCGATGTGTGCTCTGGAAGGAGACACTCGAAGGTACCCGACGAAGGTCTCAGAAGTCGAGGTGCATCGAAGGCATGGTCCGGGTGAGGCTCGTCGAGGAGTGTGCTCGGGGAGAGACACTGCGACGAAGTGCTCATGGAATGCTTCATGTGGAGGCCTTGGACGAAAAAGGGACTTCGAAGGGTGGTACTCCGAAGGAGGGCTTCGGAGTGACGCAGGCTTCGGAGCGAGGCTAGCTCTGGAGCAAGGATGACTTGTGGTGCTTCGGCCATGCATGGCTTTGGTGCACGGACTGACGAAGTTCGAGCTGGGAGAAGTTGCGAAGCTGTGGTGGTCCACTCCGAAGGTGGTGGTGCGAAGGGCCCAAGGGCTTTGACGGCTTCGGCTCAAAACCGTCACTGTATCGAAGGCTGACTTCGGTGAAGCAAAGGCCGTCAGGCTCAAGGCTTCTCACCGAAGCTACCGCACCCCTCGCGTGCGAAGGGGGGCTCCAGAAAGGTCAAATACTGCAAAGGCTGACATTGTCTGCTCTGCAAAAAGCTGACGCTGTCCCCTCTGCAAAGCTGACAGAGAAGCCTCCAAATAAAGTTGACTACCTTTTGTACCCCTCTGTTCTGTAGAGACAAAACCGATATAAACCCTAGGGGTAAAGTAGTCAATTCACTTGGGTGAATAGTGGCTATAAATATGGGGGCTGGGTAGGTAACATTTAACACTTTCAGCATTCACTGTTGAGCTCATGTACTATCCACCACACTTTGTATTCATCCAGTGAGTTTTTTATTGTGTTCCTTGTTCAAGCAGCGAAGCCCTGCTTCTGTGTTGAGTTTCTGCTTGAGCTTGTTTGCATACCTCGCTAGTAGTAGTGCACCGAAGCCTGTCTAGGCGAAGTGTGTTTTGTGTGAAGTGTGCTTTTCAGTGTGCGTTCGCTCGGTGTAACAGGAGGCTAGACCTCGCTGCTTACTAGCGAAGCCCTGTTCAAAGCCCGTGTTTCTTATCGTGTCTAAGCCCCTAGTGAAGTCTGTTAGTGTGCGTTTAGACCTTCGGTGTACGAAGCCAAGCACCAGTTGCTGTCGCTAAGTACTTGGTCGAAGTCCTCAGAGGGTAGTCCACTCTTGCGAAGGGTGAAGTGCGAAGCCTGCTCGAAGCACCCTGTGTGCGGAGCCTGCACTGACTTAGCAGGGTAGATTTTTCGGGGTTGTGGGTGGAGCGAAGTCTTCTTGACTTCAAACTTTTGCTCCCTTGCGAAGCCTGTGTTTAGAGCTAGAAATTACCTCCGAACCAGAACTTCGAAGGTTGTGTTCGAAGCCTGTTCCGCAGTAGACTGAATTAAAACAGAAGGCTATTTTTAGCCTGAAATTTTAAAAGCTCCCATTCACCCCCCCTCTGGTCGCCGGTTCCGGTCCAACAGTCTTCGACGGTAACTCGCCAGACACAATGGGAGTATTGAATGCAGAACTGATGGTTGGGAGCAAGATGATGCCGACTACTTTCTTCATTATAAACAGAAAAGGATCTTACAGCCTGTTGCTAGGGCATGATTGGATACACGTGAATTGTTATGTCCCGTCAACAATGCACCATAACCTCATACAAAGGGTCGGCGATCAAGTGGAGATAGTTCCCACTGATAGATCAATTAATATAACTGCACTCGATTTATCACTATGGGAGACAAAAGGAGTCATCTATCTATCAGGAAAGGTTTGGGATGGCAATTTTCTTTAAGTATCAGATAATGGTATCAACCCAATCAGCGAGGAGCCACCCAAGCTTGTACTATGAAGGCGACTCCAAAGAACAAGCGGTGGACGCGGTCAAAACTTTGCCGTAACTGATGAACTACATAAATACGAACATCAAACACCGACGTCGGGGTTAAACCTTCGTAAATACCTAGATCCCTAATAAGACGAATGGATTGAAGGCAGCTACGTCAGGGATGTGGGAATAGGCCGAACAAGAAACATTTGAGGGAATATTTTTTTGATTGTTTGGACGAAGATAAAAAGTCTACTCGCATAGAAGCCAACGTCAACGACATCGCCTTGAGATGGCCGATGCAAAGGCATCGCCCTTAGATAATCATAAGAAGACAAATAGGAGATACTTAAGGAACATTGTCATTCGAAGCGTGAAAAATCTACGTGCGAGCCAGCCGATACCGACGGTATCGCCTTGAGATGGCCGATGCGGAGGCATCGCCTTTAGACAAAAATTGAGAACCAAATCTTATAAAGTTAATAGCATACCAAGGTCTTTCAAATTACAAGGCAAAGTACACTACACAGATCCAGACTGATGCACAATAGACCCTTTTTGGCTTCACCCAAAAAACTCCCCCTGAAGCGTGGCCGATTAAGAGTGTCTTCTGTTTATCCATGCCAAAGGAGTAGGGGGCGCCGACACCTAAATTGGTAGCGGTCGATACTAGCCCGTATCATATCGGCCAACCACTAGAGCTCACCAGGGGCATCATGATCGGCCTCCTGCAAAAGGGGAAGGTCGATCAGAGGAGGCGAAAGGAAATCAGTAGAAGCAAGTAAAAGGGCAAGTTAAAGTAATTACCTCGGGTCCTGCATTAGCGTCACCTGGGTGGAGTCATTCCCGGTAAATCGACGATGAGCGATTGAAGATATGTTGCTTCAATTCACCCCACCATCAGCGAAAGGCGTGGGAGGTCGCCCGATAGGTTGCCTAGTAAGCAAGGTGTCCAGAAGGGATCCCATCGGTCATGTGGGAAAGGCAGTCCCACTCCAAGGCACTCGTGACCCTCCCGTGACTTCGAATCTGACCGATGAAAAAGAGATGGGGCGGAAGTTGGTCGAAGCCTAGCTGCTAGGAAAAGACTAATGGATGGTAAAATTCATAGAAGGTTCGATGATGGCATTCATCGGTAAAGTCGACATGAAGCAAGCAAAGAGAGGTTGCGGCTAAGAATATACAAAGGGATTCTTCATCCCGGGACACATCAAGCAAGACTATCCGATGAGGGCGTTCATACTCGGAGTAATACCCGAAGAGGAACCAGATGGCCCGATCGGAGAATCCAAGATAGAAGCTCTTGAAGAAAACGGCCAAAGCCGTGGAAGACAAGGAGAAACCAGGGATGGATGTCGTCGTTTCGCCCAAGGATGAGCAGCGGCGATAAGCAGGGATGGCCTATTCTAGGAAATCGGACGGAAAATGCGGCTGGGCAAGAGGGATCCCTCCAATGATGTCAGCCATATAAACATTAAGGCAAAGTTGGAGGAACCACCAAGGGCCTTTAGGTTGGTCGACGACGTTACCAGCCAATAGGTCGGTCAATACAAGGTGAAGGAGGCGGTAGGTCACTCCAAGGAGATAGCGACCAAGAGGGATCCGCACGTAGGCGGCAAGCTGTTCGGCTAAAAACTGAAATTGGGAAGTCAGGGCCAGGGACAGTATGCAGAAAATGAATTCTTCCAACAAGAGGTTCAGAAAAGTGATATGTTCAATGGTATCTACATGACCGGTCTTCCTATTGTGCCACACAATATATCGGCCCCAGCCATCAACCGGCATGACGTTGAGGCGATGGGATGGTTGGAAACGAAAAGAGAAGGGGTTGGCCGGTGAGTCAATATCGAGAAAGGTTAAAAAGAATACATCGAGCAAAGTGGGACACATTGGCCCGAGACAAAAAATGAAGGCATTCAAGGCGTCGGACCACAAGTGACATGACGTGGCTAGCATCGGCTTATTCAGATACATCTCATCCAGAGAAAGGTCGATGCAAGGACCAATGTTGATGTCATCCCAGAGGAGATGGTAGGCGGCCGATACTCTAAGATACCAGTCACACCAGCCAAGGATAATAGAAGGAAAAGAGTTGGGACCACATCCCCAATCGGAGGGACGCATGGGGGAACATTTGAAAGGGATTCTACGAGTTTCAGTGTATATTAAGTCAACAGGGTCTGGGTTGCCCAAAGGGCCCAAAGGGTCTGATCTCTTGAGGTGAACATCGAAACAGTACGGTCGTCGGTTATCGGTGTATCGGCTAGGTCTAAGGCTGCATCAGATTGATCTCTTAGATTGATGTGATCTAGGTGTGATAGTTTGAGGCTTCATCGGTTAAGTCCGACATCTCTTGCTATTGTATCTTTTTCATGTTGAATACCATTCATCTAAATAAAACATGCCCGATACTTTGATATATTATTAAGATCATCGTGACTAGCTACTATCTTGGTTAGGTCTGATCTAGTTATTGTGATGATTTTCATGATATAGACATGTTATCTCGCATGTTTTATTTATTTTTGTTGGAGTACAAGCCGACAGGTTATCTTCAATTCAACGCCACATCTTATGCGCCATCGAAAAAGCACTCATCGGCCTATGTGGTAAAACTGCCCATCTTATTGGTCGATGGCACGCTCGCCCGATCGCTTTACCTATGGTCATCAACCCTATGGCCAATCGGCATGATATTCCACGAATATGTTATCCCCATCACAGTCATTGTCTTGACAACCGATAAGCTATGCTATTGATCATATTTTTTCTGTTTCCTTATCAGTTCCAGGGTCAAACTGATTGGCACGCCTTGAACCTTTTTTATAAGAACGTAGGACCTGCACTAGAGTTAAGAAGATATCCTAGGCCACGGCTTTCCTGAATGTAAACCTAAGTGAGGATGTGTACATGACACATCCTAAAGGTCTTGACGATCTGAAAAATGCTAGGAAAGTTTGTAAGTTCCAGAAGTCCAGTTATGGGCTGAAGCAAGCTTCTCAGAATTGGAATCTTCATTTTTTTGAGGTAGTCAAAGGGTTTGGCATCATCAAGAACAAAGAAGAGCCATGTGTTTATAAGAAGGATAGTGGGAGCTCACTTGTATTTCTGGTCTTATATGTGGATGATATATTATTGATCGGAAATGACATTCCTTTATTGAATGCTATCAATAATTCATTGAAAATAGTTTTTTGATGAAAGATCTTAGAGAGGCAGCATACATTTTGGGCATAAAAATATATAAAGATAGATCAAAGTGGCTAATTGGATTAAGCTAGAGTATGTACATTGACATGGTTTTGAAATGGTTCAAAATGGAGAATTCCAAGAAGGGATTTCTCTTAGTAAGACTCAGTGTATCGCAGCACCTGATGAACTAGAGAAAATGAGTGTGATCCCATATGCCTCCGCAATCGGGTCCATCATGTATGCCATGTTATGTACATGCCCAGATGTTTCATATGCTCTAAGTGTTATGAGCAAGTACCAATAGAACCCGAGTGAAAGTCATTGGACTGTAGTAAAAAGTATCCTCAAGTACTTCAGAAGGACTGAGGAAATGTTTCTAGTTTACAGTTGTGATGAGGAACTCGTTGTAAGTGGTTACACCGATGCTAGCTTTCAAACCGATAAAAATGATTCTCGATCGCAATCTGGTTTTGTGTTCTGCCTCAATGGAGGCGCAGTGAGTGGGAAGAGTTCCAAGCAAGAGACGGTGGCCGATTCTATAACAGAAGCTGAGTATATCGCGGCTTCAGAAGCTGCGAAGGAGGCCATTTAGATCAGAAAGTTTTTTTTCTAAGCTAGGTGTTGTCCCTAGTGCGTCTAGTCCAGTGGACCTCTATTGTGGTAATAGTGGTGCCATTGTGCAATCCAAGAAGTCAAGGTCACACCAGAAGTCGAAACATATACTTCGGCTTTGAACATAGCAGATTCGTTGACAAAACCTTTTCCACAGCCCAAGCATGAGGCGCACCTGAGCACCATGGGTATTAGATACTTGCGTGAGTGAGTCATGATTTGAATCCGTTACTTGATCGAGTGAAATGTCGAGCTGTCTAACAAGGGTGGCATGAATCTCACCTTAAGCTTGAATGATGTCGTGTGGTAAAAAGACTAGTGCGTGTGTATATCAAGGTTCAATGATAAATTGATTTTGTACACTTTCGGGGGTCAATATGTGCTGCTAGGTACCGTTATTGATCAGTGAGTTGGAAAAGGTTTTCGGTGAATAGTTGTTAGTGTATGAACCTATCGGGTGACACACTTAAGGGGATAGATTAATAAAACTGCAAAGAATTGGTTCTTGTGCAAGTGGGATATTGAAGGAACAGTGCCCAAGAAAATTCCGGTTGGATCGGAAGTTTCGATTTGGAATTGGAAGTTCCAATTATTTTCTGAATTAGAAACATAGAGCTCAAATCGGAAGTTCCGATATAGTATTGGAAGTTCCGATAATTTATTGTTTACGAAATAGAGAGCTTAAATCGGAAGTTCCTATATGGTATCGGAAGTTCTGATAATTTATAATTTAGAGATAGAGAGTTCAAATCGAAAGTTCAGATGCGTATCGTGAAAACTACACTGATCAAAAGTTCTGATGGTTCCTGAAATTACAGACCTAGAGCCCCGATCGGAAGTTCCGAACAAGGATCAGAAGTTCTGAAGTGGACGTAATAGATTGGATCTATTGGGCCTTGAATTGGATTGAGGCCAGGGATCTCACATCTATATAAAGAGAGGAGTATGAGGTCTTAGATATGAAGTTATTTCATTGTTTAGATAAGATATAAATCCTAGCCACTAAGAACATCTTCTCTCTCTTTCTTGATCTCAAGAGTTGAGATTTCTCCTGGTGCTCGTGGGCTTCTTCACGTGAACACCGTCATATTCATCGATTGGATCGCTGGGGAACGGGCGGAGCGAGGCGAGGATAAACAAGGATGCGCTTCCCCGACATCTTCTTCCACTACACATAACACATCTCGCATTAGAAGGTAACAATTCATGATCCCTCACGCGCATGGTTCCAGGGCTTAGGGGCAAAAAATTTTAAATTGTCGACTAGTGTAGCCTTCCGGTGACCCAACAGTCTGCCCATTAAAACTTCATAATTGGATGGTTAATATAGTCATTGCCACCTAGAGTTATTGACCATGACTTAACCATTTTATATCATAATTGGTCAGGTTGTAGGACACATTAATAATAATTTGTAACCGCCAATCTCTCTTATATATAAAGAGATCAAGAGAGCCCTATAGGGGCACTGAGTCTTTTTTTAGAGACTTAGAGGTTCTTTTTTTGACTCACGCACACATACGATGTCAGTGATTTACCAATCATACTCCAACACACAGAATTATGACTGTTACACTTTGGGAGGCCTGAACTTGTCTAAAAGCCTTTGTCTCTCTATTTATGAGATAATCATTGAGTCTAGTCCATAGGTTGCTCCTTTACCAAACTTAAATGCTTATTACGGGTACCCCCATAGTATATTGTTGTTCATACACAACGACAGTCAGTGGTTCTAAATAAGTGAAATATTTGTTCCAAAACATTCTGAATAAAATCAAAAAAATGTTATCAATATCAAAATGTGGGCATCTATCTGTTTGAGTAGCATTCCTTTATATATTATGGCAGTTTATATGTTTCCTGAATTTATTTACTAGAAGATAGATAGCATAAGTAGTAAATTCTTTTGGAAAGGTTTGGAGAGGAAGAGAAAATAACCACATGATGAGCTAGAAATCATTATATGCTCCAAAAGACTATGGAGGTTTGGGGTTCTTGGACAAAAGGGCTATGAACATGGCTTTGTTGGGGAAATAGATATTTAAACTGGAATCTGGTCAAGATAGGTTGTGCTATGAGATGTTGAGAAAAAGTACATTAAAGAAAGAGGTTTCTTTTAGTCTTCCTGCTTGATAGTCTCATTAATTTGGAAAAGTATTCACCAGATAAAGACATGGGTTCAAAGAGGTGGTGGCTACAATATTGGCAATGGTAAGAAAGTGAGATTTTGGAATGATGTGTGGCTAGAAAAGGTGCCTTTTAAGATCAGATTACATAAGCTTTATGAGATTTGTCAAGCTCCTCGAATTTCAGTGGAATGCAAAAGAGCATTGTCGATTGGTGAACATGATCAGTGGAGAGACATGCAGAGTTTGCTAGATCTAGTCATATTAAATACAAATAGGGATGAGATGATCTAGAAGTTGATTCGAAGAGGCTTACCTTGGCTCTTGTTCAAGGGAAGAATGTCAGTAGGGGATCAATTGATGAAAATGAACTGGCAAGGTGTACCAAGCTACAAACTTTGTGGCCAGTTGGAATCAATTGATCGTTGTATCTTTCAATGCCCCTTATTGAATTTCTTATGGTGCTTTGTGAGATATGTTCTTGAATGGGACCAAACTCCAAATAATAGAGATTATGTGGTTGATTTGATGGATAAAATAAGGGGAGACAAATAAATTTGGGGTGATAGCAACTGGATTTTGGTCAATTTGGATGACTTGAAACAAATTTGTTTTTCAGAATTTGATTCTTTCTAATGCATGCTATATTCTGTTAAAAATTATATAGTTTTTCTCCCCGTGGGCCATGTTAGTGCTAATCCACTCAAGAGGAAAGGTGTCAAAATTGTTGGGCTTGCTCCTTATCAATTTCCATATGATAACATAGGTGGAAAGGGAAAGAAACGATGTGAAGGGCTGATGGAGTACATATGAAGGTGGTTGATCTAATTAGTGATGATCTAGTATCTATTGTAGTAGTTGTAGCTCTTTGTTTGATACTGATGTCAAGTGGATATATGTGATGTGATGTTGCTTTGAAGGTCTGGGGTGTACTTGGCATGCTATCTAAAACTTGTTCATTTAAGTAGGGGTGTTTGCACATGGTGTTATCTATATGTTGGTAGATGGTGGTTGTCCAAAATCTTTTCGCCAAAATCCATCTATATAGAATAGGTCATAATTTAACCTATCGAACAAACATTTTCAACAAGCCACATGGCCACGCCACCGAAATCCAAAAACATGTCTCTTCCCTTGCCCGGAGTCCCCTGTTATCGCAATACCATGTTAGTCATTGTAGTATGTAATAAGTTTGCATAACTCCCTCACGTATTGTTGGTTAATTACTTAACCCTATGACTTAATAAACCAAGTGTTTAACCTCTAAACTTTTTAAATATCATTTACTTAACTCTCTAAGGTGGTTTTACAAAGTGATTTTTCTCTACTGGCGTGTCACATTAGATAAGATTGTTTTTTCTTGTTCTTCCTTATATTTTTGTCCTTATCTCCCTTATGCTAACGCCACTAGTAAATCCTTCCATTTTTTGGAAGAAGTAGAAAGAAAAAAACTATACTAGTTGGTGTGAGGTGACTGGTTAGTACATAACACATTGTTGTTGTTGCTATTTTTAGTAAATGTAGCACTGGATCTAAAAAAGAATACTGCTACTGATTAGCTTTTTTGTCCTATGAATATAGTGCCTAGAATAATTTCTACCTTATCCTACTATTATTTTTTAGATAACTTTCAGAGCTCTAGTTTTCACTTTTATTTATTCTTTAACACAATATAACTGAAAAAAACACAACTATAAGGTGTGAAGATTCATCTTCAACTCAGACTACAATCGAATGGTCTACTTCCTATCATTAACTTGTCATTTGCCTAGGCGAAGAGATGAGGAGAATATGCTAGAGTAAACGAGGCACCGATGGAGTGAACGAAAAGTCTAAGGGGGTGTTTGGATCAAGGGCTAAATTTTAGTTCGTGTCACATCGAATGTTTGGACATCAATTTGAAGGACTAAAGGTGAACCAATTATAAAAATGATTATAGAATTGAAGGATAATTCACAAGATGAATTTATTAAGCCTAATTAATCCATGATTAGAAAATGTTTACTGTAGCATCACATTATCAAATCATGACGTAATTAAACTCCTTAAATTCGTCTCACGAATAATCCACCGATTATGAATGAGTTTTATAAATAGTCTACATTTAATACTCAAAAATAGTATCTAAACATTCGATGTGATGTGGGCTAAAAAATTAGCCCCCAATCCAAACAACCCCTAAAAGATATGACTGATAGTTTTTTTATACAGGCGCATGTGACTAATATGACAATCTTATTTAATATGGCACGTCAGCATGGTAAAAATCGTTTTTAGGGGTCAAGTAAACAATATTTAAAAGGTTGAGGGTTAAACACATTGTACATTGTTTATTAGGCCTGAGGTTAAGTAATCAATACTTTTTCCTTATAGTATTATCAGCTGAATTAGATGTTTAAATAGCCAAAAGGTCATGTTTAGATGAGCTTATAGCAGTAACAGCTACTTATGAATATCCAGCTCTTCCAAACCAGTCTAGTTTTTCTAGATTGTAAAACTATTCTGCATAGTTTAGAAATATTGTAAAACTATTCTACATAGTTTAGAAATAAACTAGTCAAAAAAACATCAACTTAAAAACAGTGTTTAAAAAGACCAGCTTCTTTAGTTGCATCTCGGAAGCTTAAGCTCTCAAAGAGGCCCAAAGTCACATTTAATGCCAACCAGATTTTAATCATCTCATTGCACAAACGGTGGAATTCTTTACAGCGTAAATAAATATTCACATTATTCCGTTCTACTGGTAATTATTACACATGACACCAGGTGCAATTGAGCACCTCTGAACCCTGGCTAAATTCTGGCCGAGTGACATCCATATCTGCCCTGCAGCCTGAATTAGCCTAACTGATCAACACCTATAAATTGCTGTACAATGCCATATCCTCACCTCACCCAGTGGGACAAGAATTTACACTCCACCTTAACGTATTCATAAGATAACCAGACTATTCACATTCAGACGAGTGCTTTGTACCATGGACCGTGTACCTTCTCTGATACTGTTGCCATCTTGATCAACACTTCGGCCGCTTTCACCACCCTACCGCTGAGCTTGGCTGCGCCGACGCGGCGCAAGGGTGCATCAGCCAGCCTCTGGCCCTTGGTGCCACTGCCACCGAGGACGACGCCACGGAAGGCACAGTACACTGACCGGGAGACCTTCTTGAAGACAGGGTCACCGGCCTGGAGGCTCTTGAGGAGCAACCGGGTTACTATCTCCCTTCTAGTCTGAATCTTCTCAACTGACAAGGGGACAACTGAGGCTGATGAGCTCATCATCACCTCCACAATCTCTTCGGTTCCAGCATTAGGGTGGTTGTCAAGTAGCTTCACGAGAGCGCTGAACAGTTCTGAGATGACACTTTCTAGTTCTGGAGTGATCGTCGGATTCTCGCTCACCAGAACTTGACGCAGGATGAGCATACTGAACAAATATAATAGCTTGTTTTAGTTATAACATATCAAGGAAAACAGTCGTTCTAACTGACTAGTCTAAAAGGATATAGGAATATTTGATGATTTGTTCCCAAGGATATAGTGTATTTACCTCGTTGAGATCACCATCACTTTCTGAAATTGACCCTGCACGGTCCTCAATCTCAGAAAATTAAGCTGGAAGCTCTCAGGGGTTGATTTCAGCTGCAAGCCCTCCATACCGCTAATAAGCTGTAATAACCCAACCCTTATCAGCTTGTCAAGCTTCTCCCCCTTGCATTCTTGTAGGCCACAACTGCTTGCTTCAGACAAAGAAGATGCTTGCCCCCCTGGAGCAGCATGGCCAGCTCGGAGTACTGTAACAAGGCGTTGAGCCTGACAAGAAGGGTTAAATTCGTGTCAACCATAGAAAAATTAGTGCTGCTGGGATAATGATGGAATAGTTATTCTGGTAGAAACTTACATGCTCTCCTGCTGGTAAAACATCAATAGAATCCAAGTATTCACTCCATTCTTGTTCCATTATGCTATTCGTTGCTGAAAACCACTGCAGGGTTATAGGGAGAGATGTGGATCCATCAGCAGGAGGTCCATAGCGATCAGTAAAAGCCTTCTGCAGGTACTCCACTCCAGCATAGCCTTTTATAATCGGTTGCATCAGCTGGATGCGTGCCTTGCTAACTTCGGCTTGCAGTTGCTGTTAAGTGTTAATCACAGATAATATTAGAATTACACAGCACAAAATAAATCCAATCTATGTTAGAACTAATTAAAGGTGTTAACACGGAACATACCTTTATTTCTTCCAGAGTGAAACGCAGGCCCCTTATGACAGCAATGACAGAGGATCTGATGTCATTATCATTAACACCAGAACTTGCAGCCAACTCATTTAATAATTTAGCATGGCTTTTCTTCATGACGTCCTCCTTTGCAGGAGCAGATAGTTTCCGGACCACATCCAGTGAGTACTGCAAAATCTGCCCTAGATACTGAGTGTCCTGGGAACCTGACTCAAGTACCTTTCATTGGAAAAGAATAATGTTAAAATATATTGGGTTTAACAGAAGCAAGTTAATAGCTATTTTGTTTTGTCAAGATCACTGAGCCCTTACCTGAGATAAAATTTCGAGGTCAATGTTTTCAAGGATTTCCTCCTTCAATCCCTTGGAAGCTAACTGGTGTAATGAATCCCTCACTTCCCTTACGAGGTTGATAAGTTGGCTAAAATCAGGTCTATCTCCCTCCATCGAATCAGTAACCACATCCCAAAAGGCTTTCTCCATCGTTTCCCTCACTTTGTGCTGAAAATCCTTCTCTGCAGAACTTACATTATCAGAGGTTCCAGCAAAAGAACCATCATCCTCATGAAGTATCTCATTGACCATTTGCTCATTGTCTGTTGGCAGTTTCATTGGAGATGATGTACTGCTCGATGGTGAAGAAGCTGGAGACAAGAGTGGCAGTGGGACTTGACCATTCCACAATAGTCTTGGAATTCTCCTTAATCTCAGGAGGAGGGACCTGTCCAGACGACTTAATGATCAAAGGAGTAGATATGTTTGCAACAGGCGTTGCTAATGGACTTCCTTTCTCTTTCACTTCGAAGAACTTTGACCTTGTATCTGAAAGAGCAGAGTTCATCCGCTCGATGCCTGCATCACCACTCAGGTGCTGAATCTTCTCCCTTAAGAGATTTTGGTCGTCAGTAACTTGTTTCTGGATAGCTTCCATATCATGTGAAAGGTTGTCTGACTGCCGGTCAGAAGTTAACTTGCATGTTTGCATCATCGAGAGCTCAAGCTTGCATGCAGCTCTAACAAGATCTTCCTCCAATGATTTCGCATCCTTTAGTTTCCACACCACAAAGCGGTAAAGATAAGCACACCATGCTTTATCAAAAACAGCCAATTGACTCCTGAATTTTCTCTGACCGGCAACATCAGAAGATGATTCAATAGTCTGCCTTAAGACACCACCAGGTCCATCAAGCACTCTCGTAATCAACATCTCAAACTCATGGACAAAGTTCTCTGCTGACTCCATAAGCAATTTCTCTCGCTCACCTTGTCCACTTAAGACAGCACCTGGATGAGCCAGTATCATATAAGCACAAAGGACAACCCTCAGTGAGTATCTAGAGGGTCTACTTGTCTCAGAACCCTTTGCTGACTTTTTTGCAGCGACCCTTGTTCTACTAGAAGGCACCTTTCTCTTCCGAGAAACAAGGCGTTTCAGTAAATGGTCAATATTCTCCACTGATGAACCTCCTGACTCAGAAATAAGCAAATGTTTCTGCAACCGGCCAACCAATGCCTTGGTGGCCTGGAGAACTGATGGAGATTCCATTGACATAGCTAATTTTTCAAATGGCATAGACTTCACAGATTTCTCATTTATTCCCAAAGCATCATAAGCTTGAACCAGTGTGAGTGTTGTCTTGTTAAACTTCACAAATCTTCTCCAGCATCTTAAATACAACAAAATGGACAAACAATGTCAATTAGCTCCACATGTCTAAGTCCAACCAAAATAACTGTTCCAAAAATCAACTGTATGATATGATACCTCGCCAGCTTTATTGAAAGAAAATCTGCATGCTTGATGTAATCAGTATCGGCAGTACTACGAGGACTTCCTCGCTGCTTCAAATATTCATCTCTCTGCCTCTTTGCCTGTTCCAGTAAGTTAATTTATTATGTAAGAAATAGAATAGAACGGCTAAAAACAATAACCTCAGCTTATATATGAGAGCAAATACCCTCAAGAGTTTGCTTTCCAGCTGCTCTTTCAATTTCAACCTCTCTGTTTCTCTCTGGCTGCATACAGTCTCGGCGACTCGTTGGATGTGTAAAAGCCTAGCATGAGCCTTCCTCTTCTCAGCTTCCAACAATGCCAGCCGCTTCTTTTCGGCAGCAGTTCGCTTTTGTAAGATTGAGGACTGCACTCGCTCTGTGTACTTGCTCTCTGAGGCTGCTTTCCTCACAAGGGAACTTGCTGTTCTCTCTTTCATTGCAGCCCGCCTCTGCATACGTGCATGCAAAAGGCGCATGCGGTTTGCCTCTGCCTGCTGGACACGAGACTCGACGCGAGTCTCAAGTTCTTCCCTTTCCTTCTCAATTCGCATTTCCACAACATTCTTCGCAGCCTGTCGGAGCTCATCCAATTTGGCTAGCCTATTCTGTGCCTTCGCCAAGAGGCTTAACCTGCAAGATTCAGATATATTAGTCTCACTGTCTTAGACTCTCAGAGCTCCTTTTACTTGTGTAAGCTTTGAGGACTTGATTCTTCATTACCTTTTCTGCTCGGCTGCTTGAAGCTTCGCTTCGAGGCGCTGACCTTGATCTTCCTCTTGTGACGACCATGATGGACTCCGTGGCTTCTTCCTTGCTTTGCAAGACAGCCATTCATGGAATTGCTGCAAATAATGACTCAGCGTAAGCCATCTTGATCAATCATCAATAAACAAATAAATATGTTACCACCGTCCTAATAACATAATATTATTGGGGGGAAATACTCCCGTTGTACAAGCTAAATTATCCTAAACCAAGGCTAAGTTCGAAGCACCCTCCGAATTGGTCTCTAAGCTTTGGCGAGACTTTGGAGCCTTGAAACCATCTCCAAGTGTTGAAGCATGGCTCGCAGTTGGACCCGAAGGTCCAAAACCACTTCGAGGAGAGGAACAAAACTATGGGCTCTGGTCCCCTCCGACAAAGACATGCACTTTTTAGTGTTTTTTAGTGTTCATACAGCGTATTACTATGTTGCCGCTATGTAATTCTATGTACAATATTGTTATACATCAGTTGTAAGTAGAGGATAACTTAGTATTATTCTGTTCCCATCATGCCTATAAATACACACTCCTTTGCAGAGTATAGGCACAGAATACTTGTTATTCACAACCTAAACAATTCATCATTAGATGTAATGAATTTGGAGGTTTGAACCAGAGCTTTCTACACTTAGCATACATAGCTCTTCGAAGCTATTTAAACATGTGGTTAATTATTAATTACACCAACAAATAGTAAAAATTATAAGCCCAAATATGACACAAACCAGAAAAAACATTTTAAGTGAACTAAATTACATCAACCAACAAAAGTTTCGACCATATACTAGTCACCAAAATTGCAGTAGTACAAGCGCAAAGAAAGTTACTTTTAAGCAAGCCCATTTATTTGATCGGTGGTACGCAAATTATTCATACCAAAACAGTCTTTTACCAACAGGAAAGCATGAGCTGAATTGCTAACTCAAGCCCCTGTCTGCAAAAAAAAATTATCTTTACTATTTTATAAAAAAAATTGCAGGCGACTTGTCATAACTCGGTGCCGAAAACAAGATGTGTTACTCATAGCCACTGCCAACTGTTTCCACTTACAGAACGCAGATAGAACCAAAAACCAATTAGCTACATCAGATTAATCGTATAAACAATCTAACACATAGAAAAAACAGGAACGTTCCAAAGTTGTGTTGTCTTTGATAATATGTTCAAAATTAAGAAATCTTTGATTATATATCCTAATCAGATAAACATATATGCAGAGACATATAATCAATTTTTGAGTTGCTTTTTAATCCATAGACGCGAAATCGTGGGGATGAGAAAAAAACTGTACCGAAATCGAATGCAAAAGTAAATACGAGGCAAACGTGAATCCAACTTCAGCTTACGACTACCTACCTCCAACAGAATCCCCCAAGAATGTTACTTGGACTCCCCACCACGAATCCTAACCACCAAATAAACAAAACTTTGCAGGGCTTCAGACGGCACAGAAATCCTCCCACGTACTAAAACCGGTCGAGAGTACCACCAATCTCAAATTCGTGACTAAAATCGCAACAAAATCCATCGAAATCATCAGTTTAAACTGTTTATCACCGTGCAAGGCTACTGCAGTTTCCCCAGAAAACAACTTGCTCACGAAACCAAACTAGGGATTCAAAATACTAGGCTCCAAAAAGCTTCGACATCAACAAAAAGAAAAAGAAAAACTCTCGCAATCCACCGCGAGATAAAAACGGAAGCAAAATGAGAAAGCGAACCGGACAGGGACGCCTACCTGCCTCCGGAGTTCGGCCCCCTTCATCTTGGTCTCGATATCCTCCGCGCTCGCCGGTCCGCCACCACGGCTCCCCTCGAGCAGCCTCCGCCTGATCCTCGGCGGCACCCTCACCACCCCCGCCCCCGATGGCCCGTCCGCCACCGGTATCTCCATCGCCACCGGCTCCCGCACCACCATCCTCCTCTCCTCCCTCCCTTCCCCGATCACACCGGCAAACTCTACGGCGAATCCCACAAGCAACCGCGCCCTCCGCGCCGCCGCTTTACTCTTCCACCACTTCTCTCTCTCCGTTGAGGTAGTTTCTTCTGTTACGTTGGCGCCGTGTGGGTGGCGATATATACCCGGCGGCAAGGAAAGGCGAATGGTTTGGGAATCACGAGGCGAATCGGACGGCCACGATGGGGCCGGACCGGATGGGGGAAACGGGAGTGGAGGGCGTCTCGGTAATTTTCGTAGTGGTGGTCACGGCGTTAGGGGACTTAACGGTTCGGCATGTTGGGCCCCACGTGTCGCGTCACTTTTTAATGGCTCAGCTTGACGGAATTGCCCTCTCTCGATTGGCCGCTTCGTTTTGGTCTCCTTTACTTAGAGGGAGGGAATCCGAATCCAGTGGCAAGGTTAGGCTGCTTTTGCATCTGACCAAGTGAGTTTAATCACTTTATTATCTTCGTCAGTTTAACGGAAGTCTTTTGTTGGCCTAAAAGATTAGGTCTGTATGTTTAATTAGTTTCGAATGGTTAACTCAGAGATAAAGTGGAATACATATCGGTTCAAACCTTCGGAAAAGATAATAAGTTTACGTCCAGTTCGAAGTATATTTTTAGGCTGGATTATGGATCCCTATTACACTGAAAAGACAAATAATTATAAAAAATACAACAAAAATTATTATTTTATCATCTAGTTACAATCATCATTGTGGACTCTATATATAAGATAGTAACCTAAGCATGAACACACTTGAAAAATAGATGTCTTATCATATATTACGGCTTCCTTCGAAATAAGAACCTTTCGAAGTGAAGATAATTTTTCAAGATCCTCCGGCCGCTGCAAGGGTTTCGAAACGCCTTAAAAAATGCTCTGAGGACTGGTTTGGGAGCCCATAATCCCGGCCCATTCCCTGGGGATGGGCCGGGATTTTGAACTAAAATCCCGGCCCATCCCAGGGAATGGGCCGGAATTATGGGCTCCCAAACAGGCCCTGAAGCTTCGATACTGGACTCTGTATCACTCCCTTCAAAATATTCTCCAATCCAGTATATTTATTTACAACGTGATTGAGATTATTTTTCCTCAACATCTTCGAAACATGATTACCTATTGTGTACTTTACACGTATAAGGGGGAAATTTAGTCCCGTCACGTCGAATGTTTAGATACTATTTTGAAGTATTAAATGTAGACTATTTACAAAACGCATTCATAATTGATGGATTATTTGCAAGACGAATCTAATGAGCTTAATTACACCATAATTTGATAATATAATGCTATAGTAAACATTTGCTAATTATGGATTAATTAGGCTTAATAAATTTATCTCGTGAATAATCCTTCGATTCTGTAATTATTTTTATAATCAGTTTACGTTTAGTCTTTCAAATTAATATCTAAACATACGATGTGACACAGACTAAACTATAGTCCATGAAACTAAACACCACATAGGACCGAAAAAGCATAAAATTTAAATTTAGATATGTTAACATATGTTAATACAATTATTGTGTTTTAAAGATATGAAAAACAATTTGAATTGTCTAGAAATTCTAAACGTCGTCGTAGATGTTATAAATTTTGTTAAATATGGTTGGCTGTAGTTTTCTACAATTCTAGTTTTCCAGTAGTGTACCTATTGTATGTTCCTAGAAGAGACTCGTTTGTTTCATGTTGTGTGCTCTTCTTTTAAATCTTCGAAATAACGGTGGAAGATTTGATAATTTATCGTAAAAAGCTTGATTTTTATCTCCAACGTAGATAACACGTGAAACTGTTTGAATCTAACATTATGAATTAAAATAACAAATAATTGAAGTCACTTTTTATAAGTGATAAATCATGAAATATTCCAAATTAGCAAATGTTTCAATACAGTTCCCAAAAAATACAGTATCGGGGAAAGTTCTATGTGGATGGGAGCGTGTGTCCGTCCTTGTCAAACCAGTGCATTCTACTATTCTACACTTGTCCTAACAAAAGTGTCTCGGTGATCAATGCATCTTGCCCATGATCTCGGCGCAAGCGGTGGCCTTCTCGCTGACGGCCACGTCACTTGGCCGTCACGGAGCTTCTCGCCGGGCGTCGGAAGCGGCGGGTAACGTCCACGTGTCCCCTTGAACTCGCTCGTGACCGACACGTGGGGCCCGAACTGACGTGGACCCACGAGTCAGTGTAAAGGGTAATAGTATTCCGAAACACGAAGCCTGGAACTGGAAGAGAACTTTCTCCCGTTTTTTTCTCTAATTACGCAACTGCCCTCACAAGCGTTTCCGCTTCCACGCAGCGCGCGGTACCGAGAATTTGCTCCTTGATTAAAAAAAGGTTGATTTTTCGACGTCGATGGTGATATTGTCTTTAGTCTACAGGACTCTATCTTATTTTTGAAGTTATATTTTTAATCCGTTAATCATGTAAGATTACGATATTTGAGAAAAAAATAAAAAATATATTATAGCATCCTAAAATCATTAAAACATACTCTGCAGATTCTGTAAGGTGACGTTTGGTTCAAGGGACGAGTAGGGGTGGCAATATCCCCGGTGGGGCCGAGGACCCGCCCCTACGGGGCTGGGGACGGGTTCAATTTTTGACCCGCGGGTTTATCGGGTCGGGGCCCGCATAATGTCGGGTTCGGGTTCGGATTGATTATTTGATCCACGGGTCCCCGCGGGTCCTTGGCCCAATAAGTAAAAAAGCTCATATATATGTATATATTTATATATGTATATGTATATATGTATATTTATATATGTATATGTATATATATATATATTGGTCTAATGTAATATGATAAAAAACATAACTTTAATATTGATGAATTTGTTTGTTGGCATGTTGGAAAATGTAAACAAGATGATTTACGATGATATTTAGTTTGAATTTTGTTATATTTGTGATTTATAAATTATGTCATTTGTATACTTTTAAATTTCAAAATGGGTCCGCGGGGACCCGACGGATCCGGTTTCGGATGAAAAATTTCACCCGTGGGGCTAACGGGGTTGGGTCCTACCGGGTCCAGGTCCAGGTCTGGTATTCTCCAACTCGGACCCGCCCTGCCCCGTTGCCACCCCTAGGGACGAGGTGGGATGGGATGAGACGGTCCTGTTTTTTATAGTGTTTGGTTCGGAGTAAGGTAGGACGGAATCGTCTCACCAAGGAATATTTCTCTAATATTCGGGACGAACTTGTCCCCACAAAAAGGAGGGACGAGCTCGTCCCACCTTGTGCACGGAGGCTTCGGGACAGGGCTAGAGGTTCTGTGACGAGCTGAAGTTTCCGAGAAGAAGACTTTAGGGATGGGCCGAAGGTTTCGAAACGGACCGAAGGTATTTCGGTGTGGGACAGAGGTTTCACTACAACAAAACAGGCAACTTCCGTCGGCCAAAGCCGACGGAAGTTAGCCCTTTCCCGACGGAAGAAGCCAACTTCCGTCGGCAAAACGCTATCTTCCGTCGGCCTTTGGCCGACGGAAGCGCGGCGACGGAAGTTAGCTAACTTCCGTCGGCCGCCGACGGAAGTTAGCTAACTTCCGTCGGCTTCACGTGGCCGACGGAAGTTAGCCCCGAACTCTGCCACGTCACCAGGGGGGCTTTAACTTCCGTCGGCCAGGCTGGCCGACGGAAGTTAGGGGCAGCTAACTTCCGTCGGCTTTGACCATAGCCGACGGAAGTTAGCCTTTCTGCCCACGTGGCCGAAACCAGCTAACTTCCGTCGGCTATGGTCAAAGCCGACGGAAGTTACCTGGTATTTTTTTTTTTATTTTTTCCTGGTTCCCCTACTCACACTCACATCCAACCACAATTTCACATACATTCATCATACACATCCAAAATCACATTTCACATCCAAAATCACATTCAAACTTCACATATAACATCCAAAACCACATCTCACATCCAAAATCACATCCACACTTCACACATCACATCCAAAATCACATAATATAACTGAATTCATATCCAAAGTCACAGTAAACATCTGAATTCACATATAACATCCAAACTCACATACAAATTCACAAAACACAGCGAGAGCCACATACAAAGTCATTTTGTCCATATACTCACTGATCGCCCACATTTGGGTCATGGGCGCCGCCGCTGCCTCCCGCTTCGTCCACATTTGCCCCGGAGGCTCCATCTTGACCAGGCGTACGGAAACACTGAAGAAATAGACAAAATTAGAAACGAACTCAACTACCCTTCTAAACGCTAACTTAAGTGTTTAGGAGGTACCTCAGGTGATGTAGGAGATAGTGGTGGTGGCGGGGGAGGTAGTGGTTGGAAAATGGACATGTCAAATCCACTGTTTTGCTGGGCTAGTTGCTACACATGTTGTAATGTAATCAGTTAGTTCTAAACCTATTTCTGAATACTTTTGAACTGCAACACTCTAAAGTAAGCTTACTTGGATCATCGCCTGCTGTTGTGCTAAGCAGGCGGTATAGTACTCTTGTTGTTTCTTGTAGTGCTCGTCGCGCCGCCTCATGTCCTCCCTCATCCGAACCATCTCCGGGGTTTCTTCTGAGCGACGACGGCTGGAGCCAACTCCGACGGAGCTCTGCGACGACTGAGCTGACTTCTGAGCTCTCACCGCTCTCGAGTCAATAACTCCATTGAACATGGAGTACCTGCAACATTAACAGGGGTTAGTTACCATCACAATACCATACACAAAACATTAATAAAAACATTGTCTCACCGTCCATGGCTTTTGCCACCTCCGCTGGAGTACACGGCCATTTGGTCCACAGGTTCTCTCCGCCAATCATAGTTCTCTCCATGGAGTCGAACCATGTGTTCACCATACTGCGCCTGCAAAAAACATGTCCGATTAGCTAGACGCAGAAAAATGAAATTACGTCAACTCTTAATAACATCTCACCAAATGGTCCGTGGCTGTCTGGCTACACAAGACATCTGGCTGTGCCGGATCGCTTCCTTTGTGACCAGAGGTATACACCTCTATGTCACTTGGCACGTTGCCAGATTTAGCTTCCTGTGCATTAGAAATGAGTTAGTCGCATTACAATGTATCTATAGCTAGAGAGTGACAGATCGGTCTTACCAAGCGTTTAGCGTGGCGAATATGTCCGTCGGCACCATATCTGTGCTTCGGATCCGTCCCGCGGCATTGTCTTTTCTGCTCGGAAGTCTTCTTAAATGCATCTGAAGACCAAATCTTGCAGAATTCAAAATAGGCGTCCTCGCGGTTTGCCAACCACGGAATCCTCACCTGAACAGAGATGCTATTTGTATTATATGACAACAAATCTCAACAATCGAAGAGGTAAAAAGTTAGAATTGTTTACCGAACGGTATTCTTCTTCAGTCAAATAGACTGACGATGAGCCCGTCGCCTTGCTCATTCGTTGCCCTAGCTTCTCCTTGTAGTAAGCATTGTTCGCTTGAATGCGGTGACCATGACATCCGGCGGTGACCGCCTGGACGTCTAGTCGGCGCAGGCGACGCCATGGCAACCATGGTCTATAGGAAAAGATAGGTCCTAAACCCACCCAAGAGTGACCGACAAAACGTGGTATTTATGACGAGCCATGAGTTCGAACGAAATTTCAGCAGCATAACCCCGCTGTTCTCCAATTGCACGCCTGATAGTGGTGCAATGGAGAACAACAAGGTTATGTTACTGAAATCTCATTCGGACTCATGACTCATCATAAAACCACGCTCTGTCGCCCACTCCGAGGCTGTCCAAAAAGGGACAATTCCGGACCTACACATCTCACACGCATGACACGTGTGAGACATGTTGGTCCGAAACGGGTGACGCATAGGTTTCGTTACACTATCTACGTTGTTGTCAAATAAAAAATTGCATACGAAAAAAAAACTATAAATTAATAGAATAATATAATTAGAATCATATATACATAATATCACAACATATATTGCATATTAAAACAAAACATCACATACAAGACATACAAGACATACAGATAGGTCTTCATGAAATAAACAAGTAAATCTCATTAGGGCATTACATGTTTGCTGATTTTACCTTACACCTTTGTAAGATTAACACATCTATGTGCAAAGCCTAGAAACGGATAATACACATTTTGGTTCGGGCGAAGAAAACTGAAAAGACAACATTATGCCTCAATCTAGGTTAATTAACATTTTTAATTAAGGAGAGATATGCAAGAGATGATGGTGGTATGCATTAGCTAGGCCCTACATTATTAGATAAGCACTGCACAGAGATATTTTATGCCAGGGCTTTGCATGCCATCGTACTTAAGCACCAGTTATTAATCCTCCTAATGATCAAATCAAGCTTACAAACTATTATATATACAAAGGGCACCATTGTGTTCTTCTGCCCCTTTGCATATCACACATTAATTAATCATCTAATCCCATGGGCCCCACATGTAGTACACACAAAAAATGGCGACATGTTAACTAAAAAATGGCGACGACTACAGTGGAATCGGGACGAAGCACGGACCTCACGAAGACGATGAAGGCTCGGTCGCTTCCGATCAGGTGAGGGGAGTGGACGAGGACACCTCGAACCGGGCGGGCGGCCGAGGCGGCGTGATGGCCTAATCAAATCACCCAACGCTACTCTAAAAACACAAAATCATGATTCAATTCAAACAGTATGAAAGTGAAGCTCAAACAGAATCAAATTCTCAAAAACAGATTTAAATTCATACTTCTCAGATCATCAAACTCAGTCCACTCTCATTAGAGGCCCAAACAAGTGAACCAAGATGAATCTAAACAATTTACTCAAAATCAAATCAGAATCTAGAACTAATGTCAAGTTTCGGACGATGAATAGTAAAAACTGAAAACAGTAACAGTACTTGACAATTTAGAGATTCAGATTGCAAATCTCAAAATCAATTTGATTTGAATCAGTACACAGCACTTTGAAACCTTGCTGCCAAAATGAACTCTGAATACAGTACTAAATAATGGTTTCGGACGATGAACAGTACTTACCGAAAACAGCCAGAAATAATTACCAACTTAGTTTCAGATTGCAATACCTTTTCAATCTCACTTCAGCTCAACACAACAATATCAGAATAAATTCAGTATAAAGAATCCTGAAAGATTACTCACTAGATCAAGCCAAATAGGAAGTTCTTAAGATACTTAACACTTACGCTACTATTCATAAACCGGCAAATCAAAACAGAATAGATTTTAATCTCAGTTCAGTTTAAATCTCTTCTGAATATGGTATGCAATCAGCAAAACGACAAATAGCTGAAACCTTGATGCACAAAATAATAATCAGAGATAATCGGCACACGACGAGGATATTAACCTCACGAAGACGATGAAGGCTCGGTCGCTTCCGATCAGGTGAGGGGAGTGGACGAGGACACCTCGAACCGGGCGGGCGGCCGAGGCGGCGGCCGGGCGGCCGGGCGGACGGCGGCCGGGCGGGCGGCGGCCGGGGGGGCGGCGGCCGGCCGGGTGGGCGGCGGCCGGGCGGGCGGGTGGGCGGCCGAGGCGGCGGCGGCCGGCCGGGTGGGCGGCGGCCGGGCGGGCGGGTGGGCGGCCGAGGCGGCGGGCGGGCGGGCGGCCGGGCGGGCGAGGGCGGGCGGGCGGCCGGGCGGCGGCCGGGCGGCGGCCGGGCAGCGAAACGGCGGGGGCGGGCGGGCGGCGGCCGGGCGGCGAAGCGGCGGCGGCGGGCGGGCGGCGGCGGCAGGCGCAGGAGGCGGGAGTGCGCGCGTGTACAGGGAGTTAGGGCTCCCTGTACGCGCGCGCGGTTGGGGGAAAAGCCCCCTAACTTCCGTCGGCCAACATTAAAGCCGACGGAAGTTAGCTAACTTCCGTCGGCTTTAATGCGGGCCGACGGAAGTTAGGGGGATCCGAGCGGCCGAGGAAAAATCCCCGCTAACTTCCGTCGGCCACTGTCAGAAGCCGACGGAAGTTAAGTTAACTTCCGTCGGCTCGTGGAGGCCGACGGAAGTTATTTAACTTCCGTCGGCTTGCCCAAAAGCCGACGGAAGTTATATTGGCCGACGAAAATCTTTTGTTTTGTTGTAGTGTTTTGGGGGCGGAGTCTCATTTCTTTCAACCCACCAACCAAACACAAAACTAGAATATGCCCATCCCTCGTAACCAAACACGAGATAATGATTTCATCCCAAAAAAATTAGGACAGAACCGTCCTTATATACTCATCAAATGTGACTTACTATTTAAATGCTTATATATTTTATCAAAATATTATAACCGCCGATAACTATATTTTACTGATAATTGTCATCAAGAAAAACAAGAATTCATTCCAACAAAGAATCTCACGAGGTAAAATAGCTTCAGCCCACAACCAACCAAACACAAAACTAGAATATGCCCATCCCTCGTAACCAAACACGAGATAACGATTTCATCCCAAAAAATTAGGACAGAACCGTCCCATTCCACCTTGTCTATGAACCAAACGGCACCTAAATCAATTAATTCGAATATCTATTTTTGGGTGAGTGAGTTTTATTAATATGGATCTACAAAATCTGAAGAAATTAGGTTTGACTAATTTATCAGTTACTAGACTTGAAGGGACTAGCTGTTTCTACAGATTTTAACAATCTAATCTACTTGAGATACCATTTAGGAGAAGTTTTGTATATTAGAAGTATCTAACAAACGGAAACTCCGGAAAACAAGAACTTAGATTACCGAAGTTCAAAATGCGATACCATTTTCCTAACTAAAAGCGACACGAGCACCGTGGCACCGGATTCTATCACAACTCCTGTTAAGCACGTTTGAACAAGAGTATTATTAGGATGATGGCCTTTTTGGAAGAAAAATTGTAACCCTTCCGGGTGCAATAAAATAAACGCAAGACGCAAGACACTTAGAAAGTATTCGATAAAAACATGAGAGTTCATTGGAACGGAAGAATTTTATAGAATTTTTAAAAGAATTAGCGTAATTCTTTTAAAATTTCAATAAAAAATCTCCGGTTATTTACAGCATCCCTATTCCTTAATGTGTCTCGAAATCAAACACAACTACGGGGTTAAATATACATCACCGGGCAAGCAAGATATTAACATCCTACTATAATCCTAACTAAAAGTTTACGCAATTTCTTATATATCATTAATTAGTCGTTTCACTGACATATGTTCACAGTGGGAGTAGCATATAAAAAATAAATTTTTAGTAGCACTTAAAGAATTCTCTATATTAAGAGCTTGATTGGTTATTATGGACTAAAGTTTAGTTCGTTACTTTTATACACTTTTAGTCCCTAAATACTCAAATATATAGACTAAAATTTTAGTCCTCTAGTCCACATGAGATAGACTAAAACTAGACTAAAGTGAGCTTTGGACACTTATGTCCCTCGTTAAAGTGGGTTGGGAATACTCATGTTTTTTATTATAAGGGTAAAATAATCTTTATTCAATTATATTTATGGACTTTAGTCGTAAAACCAAATAAAATATGGACTTTAGTCTATAAACTAAACTTTAATCTTCGAACAATACAATTACAATTATGAAATACCCCACTCTCTCTTTCTCCGACCAATTCGTAGGAGACCATCACTCGATGCGACAATGACTCATGCAATCTGCTTCTAATCTTAATAATACTTATGAGCCTTGAAAAAAAATAAAAAAATGCGACGATGCCAGACCTTGGTTTCACAGGTAACCGTAGCAAAATCGAGTGCTGAAAGAGAACTGCGGGTTTGGTAGCGAGGGCGACGTGTTGGCGGGGTAGAGAAAAAAGATGGTCGAGATAAAGCTAACACCACCAACCTTGTACACATGTCTAGGCCCCCAAGGTTTGGAAATTTTCGAATGTTTGGACCCAACTCGTGACAAATATATACATGTGTAGATTTTATCTTCAAAATTGGTCTACCATTAATGAACTAACTCTTATAAATATATCACACTACCAAAATGTAATGCAACTATCGCATAATCACGTAAATCAGGAATCAGATGAAATTTATTGTTCCAAAGTCTATTTAATCCATATAAAAATTAAGGCATAGCTAATATAACGAATTGAAAAACGCATGCAAAGAATTTGATCGTTTTGAGAAGTTTTGAGAACCGAACAGCCAGTAGTTATGTAACCACCATGCAATAATTATTCTTGCAAACAACTTTAAAACAATCATGCATGCAGTTTGTTTTGGTAAACTAGTTGAGATGTAGATTATGAAAAGTTGCTGTAAGCTATAAAAAAGCTAAGTTGTCAAAATTAGGGTGAAAACAACTTTCCAAATATTCAATGGCATAGTGGATAATTTTTGTGAAATCTAAATTGATAAGCTATAAAAGTTAAGATGGAAGCAACTTTCATAGATTCTTCAATTTATATAGGAAAAGTTACAAATTTAGGGTTAATTGCTTCTGTGCCACCGTTATTTTCCAATTCGTCAGAAATACCATTAAAATTTTGATATTTGCTCATATGCTATTACTATTTTAAATTCACTCTTTCATAGAAACATGTTTGCCCTTAAACATGTTTGGTTTAGCTTTTAGTTTCTAAAAAAATTGGTTGAAAAAGTAGCCTAAATAGCATGCATTCACATGCATAATATTACATATTTAGATGCTTACCAATCTTAAATAATTCATTTTTTAGCCGCTAAACAAATTTAGATGGATTGAGAGTACAAAACTATTGTACCACACGTGTTCAGGGAGTCGTAAAAAATTGGAGGTAAATTTTTACTCGCCATATATTTTTAGGATAATTTTTTACCCGTGTACATTGATTTTGTTGTACATTAGATATACGATAGAGTAAAAATATTTATTCTAAACGCATGATATAATATAGTACACGGCTATGTGATTTGATGTTATTGATATATTAAAAAGAAATTACTGTCCAAAGTTCAATATGTTGTAAAAGATCAAGTTCATATTTTAAGTAAACATGTTTCATATTTAAATCTTGACAAAATAGAGCATTGACAGAGAGGTGAAAACCGGCCGACACTTTCTCACAGACGAAAATTAAGTTTGCATAAAACTCTTTGATTCTAAATAAAAACGGAATAAGATAAATATCTTATAGAGGTGTATTAACCGGAGTGTTTGTGTAACATTTCTAAAAGTACGTGTGACTCCTTAGGAAAAAGAAAATTATAAATCGACTTTAAAAAGTAATCTAAACAAAATTGTGTGAGCTAAAAACCAAATATTAAATCCTAAAAGAAATAAACCAGCCGTCCCTTTCTCATAGAAGAAGACTTGGGCAAAATAAAATATTAAATTCTAACAAAATAGAGCATTGAGAAAAAGATAAAACTAAGAAGCCATTTCTGACAGATCAAGAGATTGCACACAGCTCTCTTATTTTAAATAAAAATGGAAATAATACAAGGGCTTGATGAATATCTTATAGAGGACTATTAATCGTATTATTTATGGAACATTTCTAAAATATAACTCTTTAGAAAAATAAAAATATAAATGTTGGCATAATAAAGAACTACAACATGTAACGGGTTTAGATGCAAATAATCTCGAAGGGTTTCACACTAATACTTGAATTGAATTCGAGACCTCTAAATAAGATAATAACCTTTGAATATAAACTGTATCGATTAGTACTTCTGTTGTTCGATATACTTTACCTTGTAAAAGAAAGGTATTTATAGACAAAATTACAATAGGGTAATGTGAAGTTACTCTCTATATTAAACCGACTATTATAATGTATACAATGATCTCTACAGTGGTAATTCAATAACCTCTTGTGTGAATAACTCGAGATATACTGTTTCGATGGGTCATTCGAACCAACGATTCTAAAAGTCACAGCTATGTGGTTTTAACAGATTGGAAGCGTCTTCACCATGAGACCTTGTCCGATTAATCCCTCGCCAAGGAGATTGAGAGAGATTAAATCTCTTACAAGTCAATATGAGATCTAATCACATTTAATCTTTTCTAATCCTCTTCAATCCCCTCTAATCCGAACAAGTGAAAGGGACTTCACTCGAACATGCTCCGTTTAACACTTAACCCAAAGCTTCATTCCATTGAAGAACGAAATACACACCAATGCTTCATATGAGACTTCGCATAGGGTTTCGTTGAAAGTAGTTATTAACTTGTGTTACGTTAGAGTGAAAATATTTTTCTCCAATAATAAACAAGTTAAAAAAAGAAATCTGAACAAAATTATAAAAAATGTCTAAGCCGAAAACAAAGTCTCCTCCGTTCGCACACCAAATTAAGCGACCGTCGGGGTTGACATTTTCAGATTATAAGCTAAGCCTGATCAAATGCTTACACGCCTAAGCAATCGTGCTGATCATCATGTGTAAATTACCTGGCACCCGAGTCGGTAGTCGGTAGACGATGACCAGACGTCAGTTCAAAAGGTCAAGGTTCTCTCGTTACGACGGTTGGTTGCACCGACCGAACAGCTGCCTGGCTACTGTTGTAGGGCGTGGTTAGTCAACCACGTACACGCGTACATAAATTTAGACAACGAAAATGCACAAAATGTGGGGGTCTTGTTAGGTTAATTGGCTATTGAGCCAACGGCTGAGCTGGTGAGTTAACTTAGTAGCCATACTTCTACTAAACTGGTTTTTTGATACAAGAGCTTTTCATTTGTAAGCTATTTTGAATATACACGAACGTCCGAACATAGGGAGAATGTGTGAGCATTCTAGAATGCTAACAATTGATATCAGAACCAATAAATATTATACCTACCTGAGGTTCTTATGGAATGAAATGTTAGGTTACTAGTGGGTCATTGGATTGGTTGTTGAGCCGGTAAGCTGTATTAGCAGTAACTTTAGTGGAAGGAGGGTACGAGTAGCTTATAAGGATGAATAATTATCCTCTTATTAGACCAATCTTTTAGGATATGAAATAACTATTTACTTGTAGATTATATTAGATGCGAATAAATGTCCGAATATTAGACTAAAATGAGCGTAGGAACTTAGTTGTTCATGTTGCGTATTGTGCTACTGCTTCCAGAAAGCATCCTCGACATTTAGGCCCTGTTTGAGAACATAGTTTTTGAAAACCACAGTATTTCAAAAACTACAGTATATTATGTCCATGACAATACCACAGTTTTATAATACTACAGTTTTGGAATATCACAACATTAGATACATAGAGGTGTTTGGAAGCAAAGAATTTTTTGCATCATGTTTGATTCAAAATATTACAACTTTTCCAAGAACTGAACTAATAGTAATATATGACCATGCAACAAGAAATCAAGAAAAGGATCCAAGCTGGCGAGGGCAGGCGATGCGGCGGCGGGTGTCGCTGGCGGTGCGGCGACGCTGGCGAGGGCGGTGCGGGATGCGCTAGTGGGCGGTGCGAGAGAAGGAGGGCAGAAAGAGGAGGCGGCGGCGCGTGGGAAGCAGAACATGCCCTGTTTGGGAACAAATTTTTTTGGAGTTTTGGAAAAAATATAGTATTGAGCAATATTGCAATATTATATCATGAAAAGTGTTTGGCAACTCTATCTAAAATATCTGTAAAAAACTGCAATATTAGAAATATAATACTAGATCTACAGTATTAAAAACTTTGGTATAGAGCATAAATCAACCATATGCTTTTATAGTGTATTTATTTGGTATTGTCAGAGTTGAAGAAATTTAACTTAAAGAAGTGGAATGACTTATAATATAAAACATAGGTAATATGTAGAAGCTACCCAATCTCAATTTCTCTGTATTATTCTTGTGAGCTAATTAAATCCTCATTAAAATTGTAAACTCTCCAAATAATTAGCACCAAGTCAGAAATTCAAAGCCTGAACAAATATAATTAAAAACATTATAAATCATTTCTTTGTCTAGTACTCATAAGTAGATAAATTATTGATATTTTTTTTCACAAAAGGACATCGTTTAGTCCCAAAGCCGAAATTGTTGTAACCCCCACTACTCCAGAGGTGGATATGTTCCAATATGCATCTAAACTACATGTTGTGTGGCATAACTACATTTCCCATTGTAAATCATTTAATCAAATTTATTTAATTTTAATTAAGTTTAAATAAAATCATTTAACTTGATAACTAGATGTATGAAAAAGCATTAGATTATTAAAGTGCAAAGAGAAAATTGACCAGACCTCTATTTTATAGATACTACAATTAACCATAACCATCATATCATATATAAATGATATTGTTTTGTTTTTCTCTGCTCACATCAGTTTTTATACACAGTTTGGATTTGTTTTTCAAGATATAAAAATCAACGGGGATATTATATAGCTTAGAGTTATTTTCTAAATCTACAATAAATCAACGGAACATACGCTAATAAATCAACTTTTATAGAACTTCTTATCGGTAATAAAATATCAGATAACTGGTAATGCTTTGCTTGGACTGACGCTGTACTTGCATGTCGTTCGGCCACGGCTTGGCACCTAATGCCAAGGATCTCCCATGTGTCCAAGCAAGTAACCTTTGAAGCCTACTCACACAAGGCATTCACCTACCAAGTAGAACTCCCGGGAGATTAATTAACTGAAGCAAATGATTCGAATTGATTCTATCTTGCATCCTAAGTTTAATTAATTGAGCTTCGATGTTACTGATTTATTTGTGAAATAAGTTAATCTAAAAGTACTGTTATTTTCAACAACATGTAGCCGAAGATGAAAGTAGGTTAAGCTATAACAATTATTTAAAAGTTATAACATTAATTTAATACTAAAAAGTTGATAAATAATTGTAACACAGTTTTTTACATAGTTTTTTAAATACAGTGTTTACAAACTTAGAAAACGTGCATGATTAAGCCGTAAGGCAAGCCAGAAACAACTTCTAATCGAATATATTTTGGTGCGCTATTTTTTTAAGAATGTCACACGCGAGTCCAATCTTATTTAAAGACTGTGTGATATGGAGATTAGTACGCTTAACTAAAATTTTAATAAAATCCAGTGTTAATTGCTCGCATCCCGTTCTAAAAAAATGGCGTGCTATAAAAATTACAGCCATATCCTTGTAAACATGGCTGTTTCAACTGGCCCCGAATGGGACGCATTCGTACGTGTATCTGTAGAACTTGTATCGAAAGATTGTGAAAGCAGTAATTATTTTTATAATTTGAAGTTTTTCAAAAGATATAGATTCTTGTTTTAGATTATAAAAATCGATATATACATAGAATATAGAAAATAAACTAGTATACAGAAGCTACAAAGTTCTTATAATTTGAAGGTCTTTCAAACTGAATCTGCCACCTAATGGCTGATGGATTATCGTTTACACGCATTTTCTAACCCCTTGACGATACATTTTTTCAAAAAAAAAAACCTTGCAATTTTTAAAAACTCTTTTAAAACAAACTTGTTAATTTTGCCATTCTAGAATTTAGTTTGTGTTGTTGTGTACGAAACGATAGTATACCACGCGGACCCACGGTAGGATTTGGCAGTGGCGGAGCTAGAGACAAACTGAGGGGGGTGCACTACTTTAAGCGGTACACCGTATTGAGTCTAAGGAGGTGCACAAAGGGTAAAAAATACTAATAACAACTAATTTTTTTTGTACCGGGTTTCTGGGAACCCCCTGCCATGACTGTAGCTCCGCCCATGGGATTTGGTTAGGCTTTGGGAAGTTCATGGATGAATTTGATTTTTATCTCAGAACAATAAGACAGTGGGAGTTTTTAGACAGGTTCAGATCTCCTGAAAGATAATAACCCTACTCTTGTAAGTGTAATATGATCTTAATGATTGAAATAGTCTCATCAAGTGTACGAACAGAGTGTCTTCAACTAGGAAAACCCGAAAACGTGTCTGTAATAGGTTTTCTTGATCCCTTTATATATGAGAGAGATCGGAGGTTACAATTTATCATTAATAAGCTCTACAACTTGATCCTTTTATATATGGAAAAATGGTCAAATCATGGATAATAATTCTAAATGTTATCAACCGTATTGATTAGATAATTAATCACCACGGAAGTATTGGTCTTTAGTAGGGTAGCTTGGCGCTTGATTACGGCTGTCCGAGTGCCAACAGTCAGGAAGCCTCCCGACTGCTAGACTCGGAGAATCTTCAGCCTTCCAACTGTTGCGTGCCTGTTTGGAGAATCCGACCGTTGGCTAATCACATTTAATGTTGTCTATTGCCCTCTTTTAGCCATTCTATCGTTGTAAAAGCACTTGAGAGTACTCATGTCATATTTTCGATAATTTGTGTTCTTAAATATTTATTATAAACTCAATTTTATTGTCCATCGAATTTATAAATCGTTTATAAATGAGGATATTTAAATAATAATGTAGTGGTACCAATAATCGGCCGAGTTATAAGTATTATACTACAAATGCAACGCCACTACAAGCTGGTCGCTGTCGCCAATCCGTGGCTCTCCAAAGCCTCATCTATATATCCATCCCGGCCGCGACGGAGGACAGCTATGGCTAACTAACCCCCTGAGCAACCGAAAACTGCTACACACATTTTCATAACTTTCTCGTGGTGATTTGGAGGGCCATGCATGCATGACGACCGCACATGGCGCGCGGTGTGGTCAGATTACGTGGATAATTTGCACGCGCACGTACGCACAAATCAAGCTGCCGTGTGGCTACTGCTTTCTTCTTCGTCGTAGTCGTCTCCGGCCATTGCCCATTTGCTGTCATGGTCTTGCTTCTAGCTTCTTCGTCTCCGGCCACTTGCTGGTCTGTGACAGCTATTTGTTTCTCCCCCTTCTTACAAAAAGTTAAAGAACCTATATATGCTTGTTTCATCGTTTTTACTTGCAGCTTTAATTACATTCACGACTAATAGGAATATAAACATAAAAAATCTCAGCTTAAAATTATTTTCCGTTATAATAAGCAGTGCTTCTTAATAAAAGCGGACATATTTACGGTGTATTCTTTTACCAGTAGAATGAATTTTAACATTGATCTCTTTCTATCAAGTGTTAAAATTGTAAAAGGGATGTGAGTTAGCTGACACTAAATCTTAGTAGTATCAGGATGAGTAACCTCCCGAGAATTTCTCGTTCACATCCCGACACACCCATGGCCTTCAAACAAGGTCGGGCCTACGTGGCCTATTTTAAAAAAATCAAGAGTTAAAATTAATTCTTACTATTATCTTAATTAGTGATAATAAAAAATAATTCATTCTAAAATATGTGATATGAATGAATAAAATTGTAAATTTATACAATACGCATGTTGCAGAGTAGGTGGTATGACAAAGATGACGAAAGAAACGAGTCAATGTGAATTCGTTAATAATAATTATATCCAAATATGATTTATCAAGTGTATTAATTTAACCTTCCAAATCAACAGTCAATATCAATTCTGCTGGTTACCACAATTGCAAATGTATTTCAAGAAAAGGAGAATTAATTAACAACTGATGTGGTTACTTAAGTTGATGGCTGCTAGGGCATGGGCCCGAAGAACCAAAGAGGCTAACTCTTTGGTGAAGAGGAAAGGAATGGAAAGTGAATTCAATTCCTTTCTTTCCCTGTCTTGCGCTCCATAATTCCCAGGCGCGTTGCGTGCGTCGCGAGACCTCCTCGCTTCCACGCCTCCGTCCTTCCTTCCCGGGAAGCCTCAGCTCGCCGGCGCCGCTGAGCGAGCCTCCTGGTCCTGGCCGGCTGGCCGGCCTGGCCGCGTTTTGACGTCGTGGACAGCCTCACGTTTGCGACGACGCGATCAAACGGATCAGAGCTAAAACAGCTAGCTCTGCTCGGTCATTCGGTCAGGCTGGACGATGAAACCCGGCCTATAATCGGACGGACACATGCGAGGTGTGCGTGACCGGACGTGTTCTCAAATCTTGGAGATTTTGAAGTTTAAATAGACGGAGAGGCGCGCAACGAAAATCAAATTATGTTTCATGCTTAAAGTTGTCAAATATATAACAATAAAATATAGATAATCGTATGTATTGCTTTGGAATCGGAAGCTATATAATATTAGATGAGCAATAAACATATCTTCTTACTTTAATATAAAAAATAATAATATAAACAACAACATGTACTAACAACAATACATCAACTAGTAATCAATAGTTCAGTACATATTATAATATTTTCTGTCAGCTGATAGAATGGTAGAAGATAATTAAATAAGTGCCATGAATTGTGCCCGAAAGATATTGTTTGGTTGGAAAAGCAGAAATACCAAAGTTTATTTAGCAAATAAGATGGGGTATTTAGAAGCGAGACAAAATAATTAAAGGAAAGGTACAATTGTGCATTTGAACATAAGTGTAAGATGAAGGAATCAATTATCAAATTGCATAGCATACTTATTGATTCCAAGATGGGTGATTACACTTGCATATCAAGTTGTTCCATTTAAATTTTTGTTATCTCTATACTTCATTAGGAAATTGTCACACGGTTTCTTATTAAGTATGG
>JAAALK010000947.1:0-38400 GCA_019279435.1 Zizania palustris
AGCATCTCGCAGATGGAGAGCGCGAAAAAAATCACAGAAAAGAATTACAGTACTTCCAATAAAAGAATTACAACTATGATCTCTTCAGTTCAGATTCTTAAACCAACTTTCTGTAAGCTGGAATCTAAATCAGACGGTTTTTTTGGTCACCTAATTTTTCTAAAATCTGTAGATTCTCGTAGTACAAATTTAAAAGCTGGTATAACTCAGACTTCACAATATTACCTACCATGCTATTAAAACATATCCATTCATGTAAATTTTGAAAAAAGTTATATTTTAGTAAAATATCATTTTAGTGTAATTTAAAAATATATAATTTTAATATAAACATTATAAATTTCATGATTAGAAAGATTCATATATAAAATTACGCATTAATAATGTAACTAAACATCATGAACTATCAAAATATAAATCCGCAACTATTCCAACCAAACAACTTCTTTTTCTACAACTCACATCTCACAACAGTTTTTCTACACCTCACAACAATTTTTTTAGAATCTATCTCAACCAAACACACCCTAACGCTCTGTTTGAGAGTTGCGGATTCTCAAAATCAACTAGTCCAAGTATCTAGTTGGCTGGTTGAAATAGCTTGCTATTGAGCAAATAGATTTTATTCAGTGATATGGTAAATAAATAAAAAACTGTAGAATCCGGGAAAGTTAAAATTGACCGGCTTCTTAGCTACTAGGTTAGAAGGGACTAACTACTTCTATAGATTCTGAAAATCTACACTATCTGAGTTATCATTTAGGGAGCTTCTGGATACTAAAAGTATCTAGCCAGCTATAAACTTCCCAAACAAGGTTTAAATTAGGGTCCAAACATCCTAAGTTTTTTTAAAAAAAATCAAGATGATGTTTCAACACTCAATTAACAATGTTTTATCAGTTGATAGAAAATATTTTATTAAAATGAATAAAGTGAAACACAATCGTGTCAAATATATGCTGCTACGTATGAAACATTAAATTTTAGTTACTAAAACATAACAACAAAATATTGAATATTACATGCGATTGTTTCTTACTGCTACAAACAATATCACCGAATGTTACATCCGTTTAAAACATTTTGTAATGTTAGCATATTCTGTTATGAGTGGGCTCTAGGGGGTTCGGTCAGGCCCTATCTCCCTATGGGTTTGGCCAGGCCCTATCTCCTGTCCAGGCTATTATATCCTTTGGCAATGAGGTTATCTTCTAGACTAGTAATTCAGTTATAAAGTAGTTATCCCCTTGCCTCTATATATGTGCCTAATCATGGCTCATCAATAACACAATTCATTCCATTCTATTCCATTCTCCTTCATGGTATCAGGAGACCGGGTTCCCCCCTTCCTCTCCACCTTCCGTTGCCCTCCCTGATCGGCACAGGGAACCCCTGTTCCTCCTTGCTTTCGGCACAGGGAACCCTGTTCTTCCCTGCCTTCGGCACAGGGAACCCCTTTCTCCCCTCCCTTCGGCACAGGGAGATAGGGGGTTCGGTCAGGACCTCTTCCTCCCTCCCTTCGGCTGCCCTCCTGATCAGCATGGCCGGGTCTCCCCCCACCTCTGTCGTCGACCCTGCAGATCTCGTCCATCGCAACGACAACGATGAGCCAAGGCGTCTCGCTGACACCCGCATGGCTGCCCGTGAGGCTGCCCTTGCAGAAGCACAGGCCGCTGAAGAAGAAGCTGTTGTTGCCTCTTCCGATCGCGACGCTGCCACCGAGCGCATCCGTGCTGCTCTAGCACGAGCAGCCAAAGCTCGGGTCGACGATGCCGCTGCAGCTGACCCCTCGCGCCTCCTCCAGGGGACGGCCTGGACGTCTCCAACGCCATGGCCCTCCATGAAGCAGCCGCTATCCTCAACCTCTACGCTCAGGCGATCTCCGTTCAGAACGCCCGCAGCCTGGTTCCCATCACCCTTGACACAGCCGGCAACTACTCAAGATAGCGCGAACAATTCCTCCTCGCCGTCACAAGTATTCGCTGCAAGATCATATCTTTAGCGACCACGCCACCTCGGCCCTTCCTGATTGGACGCGGATGAACGCCGTGGTGAAATCTTGGCTCTACAGCACGACTTCTTCTGATCTTGCTGAGGCCGTCATTGACCACCGCGCCACCGCCCGAGAAGCTTGGCTTGCCATCGAGGGTCACTTTCTTGGGAATCGGGAGACCGCGCCTTACACCTTGACGCCAAGTTTCATGCCTTCGCGCAAGGGGATCTTTCCATCACCGAGTACTGCAAGCGTTTCAAGAAGATGGCCGACGATCTTGGCAATCTTGGCGAACACGTGACCGACCGCACCTTGGTCCTCAACGTTATTCGCGAGCTCAACGAACGCTACAGGGACATCTGTGTTCACCTCGGCGCGGGCGCCCCTTTCCCTCCTTTGTTGTTGTTCGAAATGAGCTTCTCCTTGAGGAGATTAATATGGTTCAGCACCCCGCTGCCCCCCCACACTTCCTGTCGCTGTCCCCTCTGCACCCCAGCAGTCCGCACCAATTGAAGGCAGCACACCTCGAACCGGCGCCCCAAAACAGAACAAGAAAAAGAAACATAAGGGGCCAATTCTTCAGGAGGCCCTCCTGCCCCAGCCGGCAGCAGCCCCTCCCCCAATCCTGGATCCACAACCGGGCCCAACGGGACGTGCCCTCCTTCTACAATCCGTGGACAGGGTCCATCCAGATGCCCACGGACTCCTCCCCTGGCCCAGTTTCCTCAAGGCCGAATGGGTCCCCAACAGCAGCAAGCAATGCTTGCATTCCAGGGGCCCTAATAGTTTTTACAGATGGCTCAACAAAATCCTCATCAACCGCTATTTTTCCTCCCTACGGGACCCCTGCAGGACCTCTTTTGCAGCCACAACAGCAAGCCTTGCCACCCTGGACCCCCCAGGTACCGCAACAGCCCATGACAGGAGCTCGGTTTGGGACCAGAGCTCCCTCGCCTCCACTTTCAGCACCATGACCTCACCCCTCCGGTGAATAACGACTGGTATTTCGATACTGGTGCTTCCTCCCACATGACATCCCATGACGGTTACCCTCTCTCACTATTCGGTTCCACGTATCCGGATAACCGTGGAACCGAATAGTGAGAGAGGGTACCGTCATGGGATGTCATGTGGGAGGAAGCACCAGTATCGAAATACCAGTCGTTATTCACCGGAGGGGTGAGAGTCATGGTGCTGAAAGTGGAGGCGAGGGAGCTCTGGTCCCAAACCGGAGCTCCTGTCATGGGCTGTTGCGGTACCTGGGGGGTCCAGGGTGGCAAGGCTTGCTGTTGTGGCTGCAAAAGAGGTCCTGCAGGGGTCCCGTAGGAGGAAAAAATAGCGGTTGATGAGGATTTGTTGAGCCATCTGTAAAAACTATTAGGGCCCCTGGAATGCAAGCATTGCTTGCTGCTGTTGGGGACCCATTCGGCCTTGAGGAAACTGGGCCAGGGGAGGAGTCCGTGGGCATCTGGATGGACCCTGTCCACGGATTGTAGAAGGAGGGCCACGTCCCGTTGGGCCCGGTTGTGGATCCAGGATTGGGGGGGGCTGCTGCCGGCTGGGGCAGGAGGGCCTCCTGAAGAATTGCGCCCCTTATGTTTCTTTTTCTTGTTCTGTTTTGGGGCGCCGGTTCGAGGTGTGCTGCCTTCAATTGGTGCGGACTGCTGGGGTGCAGAGGGGACAGCGACGAAGGCATGGGGGGGCAGCGGGGTGAACCATATTAATCTCCTCAAGGAGAAGCTCATTTCGAACAACAACAAAGGAGGGAAAGGGGCGCCCGCGCCGGAGGTGAACACAGATGTCCCTGTAGCGTTCGTTGAGCTCGCGAATAACGTTAGGACCAAGGTGCGGTCGGTCACGTGTTCGCCAATTGCCAAGATCGTCGGCCATCTTCTTGAAACGCTTGCAGTACTCGGTGATGGAAATCCCCTTGCGCGAAGGCATGAAACTTGGCGTCAAGGTGTAAGGCGGTCTCCCGATTCCCAAGAAAGTGACCCTCGATGGCAAGCCAAGCTTCTCGGGCGGTGGCGCGGTGGTCAATGACGGCCTCAGCAAGATCAGAAGAAGTCGTGCTGTAGAGCCAAGATTTCACCACGCGTTCATCCGCGTCCAATCAGGAAGGGCCGAGGTGGCGTGGTCGCTAAAGATATGATCTTGCAGCGAATACTTTGTGACGGCGAGGAGGAATTGTTCGCGCTATCTTGAGTAGTTGCCGGCTGTGTCAAGGGTGATGGGAACCAGGCTGCGGGCGTTCTGAACGGAGATCGCCTGAGCGTAGAGGTTGAGGATAGCGGCTGCTTCATGGAGGGCCATGGCGTTGGAGACGTCCAGGCCGTCCCCTGGAGGAGGCGCGATGGGGTCAGCTGCAGCGGCATCGTCGACCCGAGCTTTGGCTGCTCGTGCTAGAGCAGCACGGATGCGCTCGGTGGCAGCGTCGCGATCGGAAGAGGCAACAACAGCTTCTTCTTCAGCGGCCTGTGCTTCTGCAAGGGCAGCCTCACGGGCAGCCATGCGGTGTCAGCGAGACGCCTTGGCTCATCGTTGTCGTTGCGATGGACGAGATCTGCAGGGTCGACGACAGAGGTGGGGGGAGACCCCCATGCTGATCAGGGAGGGCAGCCGAAGGAGGGAGGAGAGGTCCTGACCGAACCCCCTATCTCCCTGTGCCGAAGGGAGGGGAGAAGAGGGGTTCCCTGTGCCGAAGGCAGGGAAGAACAGGGGTTCCCTGTGCCGAAAGCAAGGAGGAACAGGGGTTCCCTGTGCCGATCAGGGAGGGCAACGGAAGGTGGAGAGGAAGGGGGAACCCGGTCTCCTGATACCATGAAGGAGAATGGAAGAATGGAATGAATTGTGTTATTGATGAGCCATGATTAGGCACATATATAGAGGCAAGGGATAACTACTTTATAACTGAATTACTAGTCGAAGATAACCTCATTGCCAAAGGATATAATAGCCTGGACAGGGAGATAGGGCCTGGCCAAACCCATAGGGAGATAGGGCCTGACCGAACCCCCTAGAGCCCACTCATAACAGAATATGCTAACATTACAAATGTTTTAAACGGATGTAACATTCGGTGATATTGTTTGTAGCAGTAAGAAACAATCGCATGTAATATTCAATATTTTGTTGTTATGTTTTAGTAACTAAAATTTAATGTTTCATACGTAGCAGCATATATTTGACACGATTGTGTTTCACTTTATTCATTTTAATAAAATATTTTCTATCAACTGATAAACATTGTTAATTGAGTGTTGAAACATCATCTTGATTTTTTTTAAAAAACTTAGGATGTTTGGACCCTAATTTAAACCTTGTTTGGGAAGTTTATAGCTGGCTAGATACTTTAGTATCCAGAAGCTCCCTAAATGATAACTCAGATAGTGTAGATTTTCAGAATCTATAGAAGTAGTTAGTCCCTTCTAACCTAGTAGCTAAGAAGCCGGTCAATTTTAACTTTCCCGGATTCTACAGTTTTTTATTTATTTACCATATCACTGAATAAAATCTATTTGCTCAATAGCACTATTTCAACCAGCCAACTAGATACTTGGACTAGTTGATTTTGAATCCGCAACTCTCAAACAGAGCGTTAGGGTGTGTTTGGTTGAGATAGATTCTAAAAAAATTGTTGTGAGGTGTAGAAAAACTGTTGTGAGATGTGAGTTGTAGAAAACTTAGAAGTTGTTTGGTTGGAATAGTTGCGGATTTATATTTTGATAGTTCATGATGTTTAGTTACATTATTAATGCGTAATTTTATATATGAATCTTTCTAATCATGAAATTTTATAATGTTTATATTAAAATTATATATTTTTAAATTACACTAAAATGATATATTTACTAAAATATAACTTTTTTCAAAATTTACATGAATGGATATGTTTTAATAGCATGGTAGGTAATATTGTGAAGTCTGAGTTATACCAGCTTTTAAATTTGTACTACGAGAATCTACAGATTTTAGAAAATTAGGTGACCAAAAAAACCGTCTGATTTAGATTCCAGCTCTACAGAAGTGGTTTTAATAATCTGAACTGAAGAGATCATTAGTTGGTCATTCTTTGATATTGGAAAGTCCTGTCTTCTTTTCTGTGATTTTTTTTTCGCGCTCCTCCATCTGCGAGATGCTATCATTTATCTGTACGGGCGATATTCGATCTGCAACGTGAGGGAGTACACCGCTCTCACTCAGCCGTGAGGCCCATCGGATGAGAGAGCTGTTTGGTAGTGACAAGGCTTTAACTCCGGTGACCGGCGACGGCGAGCGACGCGCCAACATGCCGCACAGTGGTTGGTATCTACGTCAGCCGACCTTCCTCCCCGTCGCTCTCGGGCGTCGGGGCGCGCGCGGCGAGGTGGCTCGCCGACGAAGACGCTCACGTGGCGTCATGTGGGCAGTGTGCATGTCATGCAACCGACGCGCCACAGGCGCCACCGCGCCGTGAGCAGGCATCAGGCGACGCGCGTGGCGGCGAATAATTACTGGAGGCGTTCGTGTGTCATGGTGGAATTATCGCCTGAGTTTATGTGTTTCTAATTTTTTTTTGACCGTTTAATCAGTACGATGTATCCAACGGATCAGATTTGATATCGATACCTAACGTAATAATAAGCTAAAATTTACGGAACCCACTTGGCAAATATATTTTTTTAACAAAAATATAATCATACGAAATAAATACACATTCTTACAAATGAATAGAGAGCTAATCTCTTATGATTTGAGGCCCTTTAGCGTGTGTGAGACTTGGTATCAAGCCCAAAACTCAACTCGAAGCATATGAGATCCGCCGCGTGGGAGCGCGACCCGGACGAAGTGAGACGACGCCTAGCTGCAAGCTGCGCCGCTGTGGTGAGAGGTCGCCGTGATGGCGACGCACGTACGCTGACGAGGCTATAGGCGACGGCGACGGCGACGGCGACGGCGAGGGGCGCGCGGCAGTCGTGATCGGCGCGTGTATCGTGCTGACTCCCCGTGGTCCAGCCAGTACTCGGCCATGGGCGCAGACGCCTGTGCCACAGGAAAAGCTCGCTGCACGCGTGAGCATGGGAGAGTAGTGTGCATGGAGTGGCGTGCGCATCACAGCAGGATCACAGCTTTTTACTCTACTGCTTCTCTCTCGTCTTTGGTGCCAAGTAGTGTTTGAGTGAGGCTATTCAGACTTTTATTTTATGGGGTGTTTTATGGTATTAATTATCATGTCCATCAGATTTTTTTAACATGATATTCAATTAACGAGGAAAGAAAAGAAAGTAGTGTCATCACCATGACCTGATGCTAACTCGTTTCCAAGACGGATAAACGAAATGAAACACCCACTAAAAGCCAAATCGTTTCATCAGAGATAGGATTCATGAGAGCTAGCTGTATTTAATATACAGGTTAGCCTAGACAATAGTGAAATGAAATTCCTCCACTAAAAGAGGGTATTCATTCAGTTGTAAAGCTGATGTGACATTCTAAGAAATAGTGTTATGAAACCCCCCACTGTGAATAGCCTAAGGGACTAAATTTTAGTCCGTGTTAATTGGAGTTTGGATATTAATTTAAATGATTAAACATGAACTAGTTATAAACATAATTGTAGATCGGAGGGTAATCCACGAGACGAATTTATTAAGCCTAAATTAATCAATAATTAGCAATGTTTACTGTAGCATCACATTGTCAATCATGACGAATTAGGCTCATTAGATTCGTAATGTGAATAATCATCGATTATAAATACTTTTGTAAATAGTCCTACATTTAATACTCTAAAATAGTATCTAAATATTCGATGTGACGGAAGCGTAAAATTTAGCCCCCGATCCAACACGCTCTAAATTTGATTCTATACTTCTATCTATATAATTCATTGTATTAAAATATTAAATCCCTTATAAAATTGCGATATTACGATATAGAAAGACTAATTTCTATTAGTCTATTCAACCCTTTTTCGATCCGAAATGGCCGGGTGTACTTTCAAAAATTATTAATTATTAAAATTTTTCCTTGTTACGATAAAATTATTAACTTATTTGTAAGAGCAAAAAACTACCATAACCCTTATTATGATATAGGTCAATTATCGGTCCGGAATATTTAAAACGGTTTAAATGATATTCTCTATGTTTTATAATATAACAATTTAATGGTAGATTTGATATTTTATAATACAACGAATCTGAACAACGATATTGTTTAAATTTATTATATTATAAAATGTTAAATCGGGTTGTAAATGCTATATTATAGGACAAAGGAGTACACGTTTTCTTTAATAACTATACATAAAAAAACAGCTATTCATTTATCAGATCTCTAGACTTTTAGGGCGTGATTGGTAGGAATTTAGATTTCGGAGAAACATTTTAGATCTAAATTCTGTCCAAACGATTCTAGAGCCTAAATAGAATCACTTGTGAAATCATTTAACTATCAATAGTTTCAGATTTACATTATTATCTATAATATTATATAATCGACGAGTTAAAAGGGTAAACATGTCATTCATCTGGTAATCTTAACCTTTCATTTGACATGCTACTCGTCTGATAAATCCTAGCATTTTATTCATGTCAAGATAGTATGTATATTCGTATGATAATTGTTTATTGTATAATAATGTTTTCTTTGATGACCTCATCTCGCATGACAAGTTCTTTATGTCACACCTTTCGTATTAGTACCGTTTTCCTTGTAATTAGTGATCGAGATCTTATTTATATTGATCACTTGTGCAAATTATTTTATTTCTTACTTAAATATGTACACGGACACTTGCCGTGTAAATTTACATGACACCTATAATTAATTCCAAATCATACATATACCTACCAAATAAATGTGAGTGATATACTATATAAATTTATGTTACTTTATTTCGTTTCTTAATTATTTCTTACTTAAATTCGCTATTTCTGTATGAAAATTTTTGTTTCTTAAAAATTAAAATATATTAGTTGCAAGATTTAATTCACTTTTCTTACTTGATTTCTTGCTAAATGCACAGCTAAATTCAGGTACTTTGAAACTATAATTTGTATCAAATAAAACTTAAAAATAAGCATCTATTGAATTAAATTCAGGTTTACACGTAGTGTGTAGTAATAGTAGTAGTGTATAATATAATAATAATAATGATGATGTAATAATAATAATAATGATAATAATAATAATAATAAAAATAATGATGATGATATGAGTCCTTGCAAGTTAGGTATGCATATTGTATTTATTAATTATTTGTTATGCATGAATTATTTGTTACTGTGTGAATATTTTATGATGTTATTTAATTTTATTTTTATTTTATGATGTTATTTATTTGATTTTTATTACGGCGATAGCAATGGTACGTCGCTGCTAGTACGAAATGAATTAGAATCAATGTGAAAAACCTTTGAGGTGATCTTCTACATTTGAAAAAGAGAAATATCTCTAGTTGGAAACACTTCAGAAACACCATTGATTCTAGGAATAATTCGATTTATGCCAATTCACTTTTTTTATTTTGGAGAAATGCTATTGCAATTCACATATTTAGATTAGGCTATTCCAGAATTATAGCTCTCTGAAAATGTAATGACATATTTTAGAATTATCCAAAATTGTAATGACATATTTCGGAATTCTCTAAATTGTAATGGTATAGTTCGAGTTCTCTGAATTCTAATGACATGAATATCTCAAAAGTCGCAACTATTAATAGCCTGATCCAACTTATTTCCCTTTGATTCTAGCGAGAAAGCGATTTCTCAATAAATCCAAACCGGGCCAGCAGAGTGAAAACGTTAGGGCATGTACAATGGGTGTCTTGAGTTGTGTCTTTGGGTGTGTCTAAGGGGGTAAATGTAAAAAAACTCAAGACACGTCTCTTAACGAAGACACTGTGTCTTGGTTCTATGCTCGAGGCATAGGACTAGCTGATGGTCAATTTAATTATATGAATGCTCTGATTGGTGCATGAATATAGCAAGACACATGTTTTAGACACGCCCACTGTACTATATGTGTGTTTAGCTATGTTTTATGCTTGGAGTACCGTGCAAGCAGTGTCAGGATTGTACGTGCCCTTAGATAGACCATGGTCCTCTAATTAATGTCTAAATCTAATGAACGGATCATGAACTTTAAGTCGTTTTGATCGTCACGTTGGCCGGTTCTGTCTGTCGGCGTCTGCAGGTGATGGGCGCGTAAGTACGCAGATCTTTTCATTTCTACCTAATCCCATTGCGTGCGCAATTGCGCACCGTGTCATCACATTTTTTAAAATAATCATAATATTTTTTTTTAAAAAAAATAAATCTAGTAGTCGAATTCAAAAAGTTGTAAAATGAGCTCCCGTCGACGGACAGTGTATCTGCCGAACGTGGTCACATCAAGGCGCGTTCGACACTGCATCGGCCGAACGTGGCAACGTCAGTCTCGTTCGGCACTTCAACAGTAGAACGAGGTCACGTCAGCGCCACAACGGCTACTTCAGCCAAACGTGGTCACGTCAGCCACCTTCGATACTTCAACAGTCGAATGAGACCGACGTGTCCACTTTCGGCTGATGCAATGCTTCTATTTATAGAGCCACGTTCGGCACTGTCCTTAAAAAGTGGACATATCAACTTGTTCGACGGTTGAAATAACCAAACAGGTTGGCGTTATAAAGTAGAGTCACAACTCATCTTGAATCACCCACATAAGCTATAAAAACAGGCTCATGGAGTCATGTATAATTATCGAAAGTGGTTTCTTCTTATATTTCAAGATACAATTTATCGATAATCATATATCTATATCAATTTGATTTAAGATAGTTTTTTATGTACTAAAATGGCTACATCATTCAATCTTTCGTATAATATTGTTAACCTCAACTAGTTTTACACAAATTTAACTTTACAAAACTTATTTGAGTTAATGCCACAGTCATATGTATAGTAAAATAGTCAACAAAGTAATTAAAATATTTTGGATATCAATCTACATTTGTAACAAACTAAAAAATCTCATAGAAGACTATATCATTTGGCAAAGCTCATTTACAAGACTCTTATTTTAGAACAAAGATCATCAAGCTCAATATCAAATAATCCATTTTGAGAAAAAGTTGTACTTGGCATAATATTTTCTTAGTTCAATTCATCCAACGACTTATGTCTTTAGAGATAAGAAAAAAAACTAAATATATTTTTGAAACACTTAACTCTTCAAATCTACTTTTAAATGAAGATTTACTTAAATCTTAGCCCACAACATTAAATCTCAAGTCCTAGTAGATCTATTATATATGCATATATAATTTAGGGCCCCTAAGTTTCTTACGGCCTAGGCGGTCGTCCTTCTCGCCATGCCTAAGGAACGACCATAAGTGCAACTCAGTTTCGTATAACTGGCACAAACAAATAAGTGGGTGCTTCCATGGGCTAAATTTAGTCAGTATCACTTGGATGTTTATACATCAAAACGTGAATTAATTATAAAATAATTACAAAATCAAATGATATTCGCGAGACAAATTTATCAAGCTAATTAATTTATGATTAGCAAATATTTACTGTAACATCACTTGTCAACTCATGAGTAATTAGTCTCATTAGATTTGTATCATGAATAATCCACCGATTATAAATGGGCTTTATAAATAGTTTACATTAATACTCTAAATAGCATTCAAATATCCGATGTGAGAGGACTAAATTTTTGAACCACGTAACCAAATAGCACCTAAGATGGTTTTATACGTTTCAGTCGTATGGCATATATATATAGACACACAACATATACGAGAATACTATTCTACACTACGGGTGTAGAATACTATTCTACACCGATCAACCCAATTGTGCCCACCTCATCCAGCCTGCCCCACGCACCACCCAATCCGAACTCCCATTCCACGTCGGTGTAGAATAGCATTTATATATATATATGGGTTAATTTTTCCGTGCATTACAATTTTTTGCAGTTTGCCAAATGCCATCTGATGTGTCACGACACATGGGGGCCGCCACAGTCACTGACAGTGGCATATAAGCAATTTCTGAAATTATAATGGCATGTGAGTAATTTGTCCCTATATATATATAGTATAAATATATATGGAGTGTTTGTAACAATATGCCTCTGTTGGGAAAGTACAAAAGATACCTTCTCTCTTCAACCATTGGTGGAGAATAAGCTGCTTTTTACCAAAGGAGCATCCATTATATACACAATTGGTGTATAGCATACTTTACCACTGTTCCAATCTGACAGTGGTAAAGTATATTCTTTGTTGCTATGATGTATCTAGCTAGAGTTTTCATAGCCAAGAGATTTTCTGGAAATTTTTTATGGCCACAAATTGAGTTTTAAGGTGGTGTTTGGTTCAAGAGCAGAGTAAAATAGGATATTTTCAATCCAATTTTCTAAGGGTTTGATTAGTGGACATATGAAATGTAATGAACAACTCTTTATAAAAATATCCACCTACAACTTGTACATGCTGGATAAGCTCTTTCTAAAAATTTCATCAACACAACCATCTCACTTGGAATGTGAAAATAATATTAGTCAAAGGCCCCTAAAGTAGAACATCTTAAGTACTCCCTCGTTCAATTTTAAATGACGCGGTTGACTTTTATCCTCAACGTTTTTGACCATCGTCTTTTCAAAAACTTTTGAAATATCATTTATTTGTTATAATTTGTTTATTATGAAAGTACTTCTAAGTATAACTTCTATTTCTGCCTATTTGTACACTTTTTTTTTGAATAAAATGAATGGTCAAACGTTGAGATAAAAGTCAATCGTGTCATTAAAAATGAACGGAGAGAGTACTAGTTAAGTGACCGTCGTTGTAATGAAATTTTTTTTAAAACATTAAAATAACACCATACAAATGATATAAATAACTTAAAACATCATAAAATACCATTATCGTAATCCAGTTTCAAAAGTACTATACGATTTTAAAATTAATATATATTTACTAATAATAGCGCCCACGTGTCAACGAGAACGCCGCGACAAATTTCTTATCTCTAACTTCTTTTCAGGTAGTATAGATATTTGGTCGTCATTTTGCCAAATAATGGTGTCAAAAATTGGTGTCAAACAACATGCCATAGGTTTCTTTAATCATGGCAAGAATCATTGTATGATGGTTTGGTTGAAGCTTTTAATGCTATTTTTTTCTCAAAGTTCATTAACAAATAGCAAGGCATGGGTTACACAACCCCTTAAATATAAACTAATTTAAAGCCATCCCAAACTTTTTAAAAAGATGATATATAAAATAAAACAACGTGAAAGAAAGGAAGCACTAACATTATCTTAAAACGACATGAAACGAATCAGATGGAAGGTCAGATGCAACTGCCATTGCTCTCTTTTTTGTTGCATTCCAACGTCCCAAGTGTTACCTCCTTTTTATATTTTTATATTATAGGTCATTTGGTTTTTTTAAAATCAACTTCTTTATTTTTGTTAAAATTTAAATAAAAATATACGAACATCACAATGTAAATAACTATACCATTAAGCCGTATTTATGGATGATCTAGGGGCTGTTGGCTCCCCTAGGTTAAAGTTTAGCCATTGTCACATCGGATGTTCGGGATACTAATTAGAAGGACTAAACATGAGTTAATTATAAAACTAATTACAGAACCCCTAGGCTACTTCACAATACGAATCTATTATCTTAATTAATCCATCATTATCATATTTTTACTGTAGCACCACATTGTTAACTCATAACCTAATTATGTTTAATAGATCGTCTAGTGAATTAGCATAGGGTTTCTACAATTAATTTTATAATTAGTTCATGTTCTAGTCTTTCTTAGTAACATTCGAACATTCGATGTGACGGAGACTAAACTTAGCATGGGGGAACCAAACTGGGTCTTAATAAAACTAATCTGATATTATAGTTATTAATATATTTTTTTATAAAATGATCAAGATTAAATGACTTGGTTTTTCAAAAAATCAAACAATTTATAATAAGTAACGGAGGCAAGTAGTAAGAAGAATTTTGTTTGTTTTCCAGCATAGGCTATTATCTTAACAATTAGGGCTCCTTTTTGGAATGAAATTTTTTAAAAATAATTTCAACGATTTAGTTAAATTATTATAAAAATTCTGTAAAATTCATGCGTTCCGAAGGAGCCTTATATCATAGCTTTTCCATGGTACAGCCAGATGCAAAAGGTTGGCAAAAGCTTATCTTTTATCATTGGGATTTATATTAGCTACTCATACCAAGGATAATGGACAATCATTTGGCTAGTGATATGTGTTTAATATTGTCTGCACATTTAATTAGAAAGTATGTTCACCTGTTAAAAGCTAACCAATGTTTTCCAGGAAGGTTCTGAAATTAAATAAGAATTTATATTTTTTTATTGACAAGAAGATACCTTTTGAACAGTATTTTTAGTTGAATCTACTTAAATTAGGAAATAATAAATTAAAAATTGAAAAATCATGTAGCCCCCCTAAGTTTAAATGAGAGTCTATTTAGCACCTAACTTGAAACATGCTTTTCTAATCTTGTGCACTTTACAATGCCATCCATATTACCTCCTAAAATAGTTATTCAATGAACGTTTTAAAATTTTAATCTCTCTCTCTCACACACATATAGTATATTTGTTTTGTATTCTAAAGGTTTGTTTGGGAGAGCTATGTCAGCTACATCTACTTTTTAGAAATCTAAAACTGAAACAAACGGTACATATTCTGGCCTCAGATTGTGAGACTTAGTAGCTGCAGAATCTGGAAATGAACTAGAATCCAGAAATTAGAAAATTGATCCAAACATTACCTAAATTTCCTTCCCTAAAAAATTGATAACTCTAGAAATTTTCTCATCTCACACCATACAAACAAGGCTTTAATTTTATTCCGGTGATTATTCCCGGTTTGGCTCTTGGAACAAATGTTCGGTACCAGACGATACTGGTGTATCGTTTCGGGGTCAAATAAAATAATATAAATATATTTAGATATATATTAATACAATTAAATATGATATATTTTAATACATTAATATCTTAGATATAGTGTATAACTTAAATATCAATATAATATATAGCTTAATATAAGTAATATGTAATACATATTAAAAAACAAATACAATTTTGACCGGAATGATCGGTATGTACCGGTACTGGTCGGTATCGGACGGTATTGACCGGTATTGAAGCCAGAACGATACACCACTTAATACGTACCAGTTGAGATTTGGAATGGTACATACCGACTATTCCGGCCGATACCAGAACATAATGGTATATATATGCTACTTTAAAAGAAATTAGTGTGGTGTGTCTGCTACCATCACTACTCCTTACAACAAATCAAAACTATTTAATTTGGATATATGTCATTACAATTTCGATGCTTTGGAACTTTGCCACTACAAATCGTCTATTTGGATATATGTCATCGTAACTTTGCATTTATCTCCACCATACCATTTTCAACGCTTGGTTTGACCATGGCTCTCTATCAGCTCTACTGTATTTTCATATTTTCCTTCTTGCCCTCGCCAGTCGACTCCCCGTAGCCCTCTGGCGCTGCCCCACAGCATCCCCGCCGCTGCACCCACGCCGCTGCCACCCTCGTAGGCCACGCGTGCCGCCGTCCTTGCAGCCCCTACTGCAGCCCCGCGCCGCCCCTGCCTTGCAGGCCCCACGCGCGCCGCCCCCAACCTCAGCCCGTGCGTCGTCCCCGCAGCCCTCGCAGGCACGCACGCCGCTGCAGCCCATGCGCGCCCCCGTAGTCCTCGCAGGCACAGGCGCCGCCACCCCTTACAGCAGCCCCCGCGTCGCTGTAGCCTCTGTGTCGCCGCCATCGGCCCTGTGCGCCGCCCACACAGGCCGCACACGGTGAAGATAAGAGCATTTTTGTCTTTGCGCAAGCCATGGTCAAACCAAGCGTTGAAAATAGTATGGTGAAGATAAAGAGAGTTGCGATGACATATATTCAAATAGACGAATTGTAGTGACAAAGTTCCAAAGCACCGAAATTGTAATCACATATATAAAAAAACCTAATTTTTTAGCCTTAATAATCCACCTCGCGGCCAAAAGGAATATAAAAACTCCTTAGGATTTTGATAGGTGGGTGGTCGCCTTATAAAGCGAGTCCTCGCTTGCTCCTCTTCCCCACACAGCAATCGCTCCTGAGTCTTAGCCTCCGTGGCGGTGAGAGTGTACGTGACCTCACCTTCTTCCCCGATTTGTACTCGTAGACTCTGTTGCTCGTCTCTCACCTCTCCCTCCATTAATTTTCTCTGCTCTCTCTGCTCGTCAGCTTGAGCTTAATTACAGCTCGCATAACTGCATAGCTCCTAGCTTCTGAGCTGACCCGAGCGTGAAGAGAGTCGATTGGTTGATTTCAGTGACTCAGTGAGCTTGAAGTCTCGGTTTCTCTTCTGGTAATCCAGGAAGGGTGCGTTTCGGGAGAAAAATCCGAGCTTGCTTCGGAAGCGGGAGCTTCGGTCAGCTGGGTGATGGCGGCATTCCGTGTGGGCGCGAGAGCGGTGGAAGGGAGGTTCCAAGGGAACGGCGGCGGCGTGGCGTCCTCGCGCAACCTGGCGGCGCCGCCGAAGAACCCGCCAAACCGGGAGGAGGTGGCGCTCCGGGCGAAGCCGAGGAGCAACCATTTGGTGGCCGCGGCGAAGCTCAGGCGGAGGGCTGGCCCCAGCATGCCGCTCTGGCGCGTCGCCGTCTTCGCCTCCGTCGCGTTGAACGTCGCCACCCTCGCCGTCCTCCTCCACCACTACGCCGCTTCTCCTCACCACCACCACCACCGCCACCGGAGCATACCCACTGCCGGCAGCGAAGGGACCCTCGCCACCACCGCGCGGCGGGAGGGCACGACGACGACGATGCGCCGTCGACCGGCAAGCCGGCAGTCACGACGGACTCCGTGATCAACCTGGACCAGTGAGTAAACCGCAGAACCGCTCCTCGCTCTTGTTACTAACTTGAAAAAAATGTATATTTATATATTTATAAAAACTATAAAAAAATTAATTATAAGAAAAAAATCATAATAAATCCAATTACAAATATATTTTTCCATTTCCACATTTAATTTTTTGACGGTGTGTATTTTACGACGTTGTTGCCTTCACTTTTCAAGAAAAGATGCACTTTTTAAGTCCAAAAAAATATCTTGAGAATCGATTTTTTATGCAACCAATTTTGAAAGTTAAAAATAAAGTCTTGAGAATATATTTTTTTCTGTTCATCGACACCTGCCCCTAAAAATTGATCATATAACTTTCATTTAGATAAAATTGATGATTTATCATTCCGGTTCACATGTCAACCTATGTGAATCTCACAATGAGTCATTGAGATATGATGGGTAAGGGGAAGTATCCAGTGCACATCGGCTAGCTGTGCACATGTGCACATGTAGAATCTCCACCTTCAATCTGTAATCCAACAGACAACCGCTTCACTGGGGTTATCGCAAATATAGCGAGGAACAAAATGAGGGAGGTGGGAGGTGTTTTCTGCTAAATGATCTAGTGGAGCTGTTGTCCGTTGGATTACAGATTGAAGGTTGAGATCTCACATGTGCACCATGTGCACGGCCAATCAATGTGCACATGATACTTCTCATGTGTGTAAATCCTCAATTTACATATAAAGATGGTGGGTACATAACCAAATTATCCGCTACAAAATGGAAGGGAAAAAATCTACAACTTGCGAGGTGTTCTTCCCCGCAAAGCATGCCCAAATTAATCTCTCCATGTCCATGGAGGGATGGATGGATCGATTATACAATGCGTTTTGACGTTGTGGCTGTCGGCTCGGCTGCAGCGGGGGACCCAACCATGTACGAGGAGTTCTGGCGGGAGAGCGGCGACGCGGCGGAGCTGGTCATCCCGGGGTGGCAGACGATGAGCTACTTCTCCGACGTGACCAACGTCTGCTGGTTCCTCGAGCCGGAGCTCGACCAGCAGGTCCGCCGCCTGCACCGCACGGTCGGCAACGCCGCCGTCGACGGGTACCACGTGATCGTCGGCACCGGCTCCACCCAGCTCTTCATGGCCGCTCTCTACGCTCTCTCCCCCGACGCCGCCGGCGACCCCATCAGCGTCGTCTCGACAGCGCCCTACTACTCGGTAAGAAGAAAAAAAAATCAGAATTCAGACATCAAACAAACAGAGAGAGAGAGAGAGAGACAGTGAGATTTGCATCACTGTCAACTCTGTCACCTGCGAATCTTTTCGATGTCACAAATTAATTTTCGAAATCAGCCATTATCCTATCATTCCCCCACTAAATGATGAGCAGATGAGCTGAAATCAAGACAGTGGGGGGACAGGGACAGACTGATGTTCTTCACCCTCTTTCTCTTTGTCATGTGATGGTTGGTAATCAGCTCCGGGAATCAATCCTGTTTGTTGGGTCGGCAATGCTTCTGCTGTGATTTGCAGGTAGCCGACCAGCCGGGATGTTTCCAGAAACAAATCTGAATCTTGCTAGTTCTGTTTAATGGAGCTGCTGCATGTGCTGATGAGTGGGGGAGAATATGATCTCAATGTGGCTTAACACATGGCCGGCTGGTGCGCCCTGCGCCGCCACATGCGATTTCTGTTGATGTGGTGTGGTTTGGTTGATTGATTTGTAACTCTTTGGCAGTGATTCAATTCTCTGATCTTGGAATCTTGGATGGATGCAGTCATACCCCGCCGTGACGGACTTCCTCCGGTCAGGGCTGTTCCGGTGGGCCGGCGACGCCAGCTCGTTCGAGGGAGACAACTACATTGAGCTGGTGTGCTCCCCTAACAACCCTGACGGCGCCATCCGTTGAAGCCGTTCTTGCTTCCGAGCCCGGCGCCGGCGGCAAGACTGTCCATGACTTCGCCTACTACTGGCCTCAGTACACTCCGATCACCGAGAAGGCTGACCATGATATCATGCTCTTCACCGTCTCCAAGAGCACCGGCCATGCCGGGACGCGGATCGGGTAAGGCCATTGACGAAGCTTTCAGAGTTTCTTCAGGTGCAACTTGATGGATGGTGACTGGTGAGTGACATGAGGCGAGGGCTACTCTGTTTGTTGGCAGGTGGGCGTTGGTGAAGGACCGGGAGGTCGCGAAGAAGATGACCAAGTTTGTGGAGCTGAACACCATCGGGGTGTCGAAGGACTCGCAGCTGCGTGCGGCGAAGGTGCTCGGCGCCGTCCTCCGATGGCTACGAGGCGAAAGTAGTAGGAGCACCTCGTCTGTTCGACTTCGGGCGACGGAAGATGGTGGAGCGGTGGAGCATGCTGCGCGCCGCCGCCGCCGCCTCCGGCGTCTTCAGCCTCCCCGAGGAGACCTCAGGCTTCTGCAACTTCACAAAGGAGACGGCGGCGACCAACCCTGGTACGATACGAGCTAACGAGCAGCTATATATCAACTACTACGTACTACCACTCCTGCCATGTCTCGAGCTATTAAGCTCATGCTCTTGCTCTTCGCCGTCCATGGTGGCTGACTGGCTGGCTGCAGCTTTCGCGTGGCTGCGCTGCGACGGGGAGGACGTCGACGACTGCGCGAGCTTCCTCCGCAGCCACAAGATCCTGACGAGGAGCGGCGCGCATTTCGGGGCCGACCCGAGGTACGTCCGCGTCAGCATGCTCGACAGGGACGACGCCTTCGACATCTTCGTCCGCCGCCTCTCGTCGCTCCACTGAAGAGAACGCCAAGTAGACGACAGTGTATGCATTTCCCCGCCATGCCCACCGGAGCATGTGTAGTGTAGAGTGCAAGGATTTTTTTAAAATAATATTTAAAAAAAATCAAATATGTACGGCTGTTTGAAAAATTTGTAAAAATAGCATACGATGGACACTTGAAGTATTGACTGATGTCACGTCAGTTCCAAATACCGACTAGAACTGATATGATAGAATCTAATAGGGGCAACATCCGGTCGGTACTTGAAGTGACAACTGAAGATGACGTGACATCCGGTTGGCACTTCAAGTACCGACCGCATGCTACTTTTACAAATTACGGATGTCACGTCAGCTTCAGTTAAGTTAAGCACGGTTAACAAAACCACAGTTACGGATCCATTAACTGTGATTTTTCATCTAACCGTTCTCTAATAGTTAATATATATAATAACTGATGTAATTACTATTATATTAGAATGATAATGATGATGCTTCACGAGTGGACGGGCTCTATTTTTAGCTGATTATAACTATCTAACTTATTTCATAAACTGAAATGAACTAAGTAATTTATCATAATCTTGTTTTATATGTGAAACAAACATATCAGTTTATTATAATATGAAATTGTAATTATAACAATACAATAAGTTGGTCTAACATATTTTTTTTATAAGTTGAATGTTATAATCTCAATTTAAAACAAACGTACTCTTAGACCTTGTTAGGAGAGTTTTTGGCTTACTAGATACTTATCTATCTGGAAGCTTCCATAAACATTACTTCATAGATTAGATTTTCAAAATCTGTAGAAATAACTAGTCTCTTCAAACCTGGTAATTGAAAAGTTGATAAAAAATATTTACCAACCATGCCATCACCTACCCATGAGCCATCTACTTCTAAGGATTCTATTTATCTAAATGGCTTGATGGGCCCAGTGGGCTTGTAGCTTGTGGGGCACATAAGTGGGCCTAGTAGGCTATTAGCGTGTGAGACACGAAAGTGGGTCGATAAGCTGTTAGCTTGCGAGAAACGGAAGTGGGCGTAAGAACATCTCCATTATGTAGCAAGTTTGATGAGAAAAATAGCAAGTCTTTTTAAAATAGCAAGTCTAATAGCAAGTACAACGGATACACTTTTTGAATAATTCTTGCTATTTTAAGAATAGCAAGTTGGATAACAATTACAATGGAGATGCTCTAATGAAAGTATTTTGTGACGCATGGATTAGTAGATTCCCAACACTAAAAAATAAGAGAAAATTACATCAATAAATCAGTGCCATTATAATTTTATGATTTTAGAAAAATGTTATTACAATTTATATATTTAGATTCATGCCATTATAATTTCAGAGAAGTCCAAACTATATACACATTTAAAGAATTTTTGAAATATGTAATTATAATTTTAGAGAATTCCGAAATATAGCATTACATTTTCATATAGCTACAATTTCAAAATGATATAAATTTAAATATACGATTTGTAATGATATTTTTTGGAAGTCGCAAATTTGTAACGAGAATTATTAAAAAAAACAAACTCCGGCCGCTTGGTGTCCCCAGTTCACCGCGTAGGCATCTGCGTCTCCGGCCACCGCATCGCCATGGCCTCCTCGTCTTCTGCGGGGCGACAGCGGCGTTGGCGCGACTCGTCGACCGCACCCGCGTCCCCGACCACAGCCTGCAGCGTGACGCCGTCGCGGCCTTCTTCCGCCACCTCCTCTCTGTGGCACCGCCCTTCCCCTCCACCGCTCACGACGCTCTCGTCGCTCCTCGGATCGCCCCACCCCGCCGTCTACGCACACGCCGCAGCCTCCTCCGTCCGCCTCGCCGCCTCCCGCGCCGACCTCGCCTTCCCGTTCCTCATCGCGCCTCTCTCTGCATTGCCCTCCCCGCGCCTCGCTTCCTGCTTCGTGAAGGCTATCGCCGCGCTCGTTTGTGTGTTCTTCGCTCCGGCCCCGCTTTGTCGCGCTTCCCGACCCACGATCACCCCTTCGTCTAGGCGCTCGCCTTGGGGGCCGACGGCGCGCGTGCGGAGCTGCCGCGGCAGGCGGCCAGGATGGTCGCCGAGCGGGTAGTCGGGTTTTTGAGGCCATTCGTGTTGTTTGCTGCGGTGAGGAAGGGGGACACTGCGTTTGTGAAGGATTTGATTGGCGCACTGGCCGCAGCAGCGGCAAAACCGAATTCCGCAGTCCCACTTCTGAAATTGCTTACGGAGTGCTTGCTACATTTTGGTCTGCGGGGAATGGCTAGGTATGTTGTCGTGGTCTGATGTTTCATTCTCTCCCTGGTAAGTATAGATTCGATTCTCTGAGCATTCAGTAGTTACCAGTTCTGTGAGGGATTATTTACGGATGCTTGTCGATGCACACCGTGTGATGTTAGAACAGTCCGGCCGAGGGCAGTTTGTGACGTGGATGGATGGATGCATGTCATCGTAGTGATCCGGTCCTGCTTATTGTTTAGGCTGACATTAGTACATAGGCCACATCGTAGGGAGAAAAACGTGTAAGTTCATGTATCTCATAGTGCTTAATTGAAATGTGTGTGGTGGTGTATTATTTCATTATTTATATACTTACTGCTTATTACCTGTAGAATTTCTTACTTGAGGGGCATAGAAGTAATGTTATGTAAATAGTAGATCCCTTTGCACATCTTTTCTTAGTACAAAAGGGTCCAATGTTTGTTGTAAGTCTCTTTGGTTATAGCTTGCACTTGTTTTTCTCATTTACCAGCCTAGCTTGTAATGGAGTTTTATTATCGATTTTTTTTAAATCATCAGTGTCCATGACATATGTACAAGATTAGCTGGGTTTTGACAGTTTATGATTTTCTTTCACTATTGCAATTTTATCCTAACTTATCATTTGTAAAATTGGGAATTCTGTATCCTGATTTTTTTTTCCAATTTCGTTGATGACAGAGAAGTTATCATATGGATTGCTGCATCAGTACAAGCAGAACCCAGATAGAGGTGTTGATCTCATATTATCTGTCTGTCTCGGTGTGTATTTTTCTATTTTTTTTTATCATGTACTCTATATTCAGTTTGCTTTCTAACACTTCACTTTTAGGCTTGTATTGAGAGGCGCAATTCTGTTGTTCAAGCTCTTGGCCTGGAGAGTCTCTCCTATCTCTGTGAAGTAGATGTAGTTGGTAAGTTCACCTCAGACTTTCCATCAGTTCATTAGATTATTGGTTTTGATGAATGCTCCCTGATCATCTGCTTGTTACTGCCTGTTATAGATACAATATTGTTATAACCTATAAGAAGTCACGATGTTTAAAGAGTGACATGTTTTATAAGAACATAAGGAGTTACGTTTTCCAACTTCACTTCTGAGTCAACCTGCTAAAGCCAGATTTCTACACTGCCTGGAAAGCTATGTCAAAGCAGCTGTTTGTTCTGTGGACTGTGCCTGCCAATAAGTGTTTGTAAATTTTTTTTCTTATTCCACCTTTTCTTGACTTTTCAGCTATGTATTCTGTTGAGACGGGGAGCAATGAATGCTGAAGCATATTCTGGAACATCAAAAAACCTGATACAAACATTGTGGAGCATTGAACTTACACGGAGAAAAATGCTGACCCTCTCTTGGTTAAAGCAAGAGGAACTGCTTTTCATGCCTTGTCACATTACAAGGTTGTGCTGCACCTTTGTTGTGACATGAGCTGCCTATTGATTGGAAATATGTGTCATGTGCTCGCATTTAACGTCTGGTATTTGCACATCTCATTATTCAAGATGCTATTCCCGATTTCTGGAGAATAAACTATGTTTTACTAACGAACAAAACCTGGAAGTTCTAAAAGCAATGGAGATATTTCAAGCTGGGATCATCAAATTTGAGCACATGTTAGTATTATTTTAAGGCTCTTCTGAATTTAGATGCTTATAGACATCCTAAGTTCCTAACTGAGGCTTTCACTATGCATTCAGAAACTGTTGCCGATTGACTACAGATAAAAGAACCACAGAATATAAATTTGAGAAGCTACTGGATGCTTTCCCTCAGGCTGTGTTTAAAGGTATGCTTGTCAGACTATCAGAGTCAAATGAATTACTGCTATAGAAATCAAATATGTAACTTGATATGATCTCTTTGTATTATGTTTCTGAAGATACTTTGCTTGGCCTGTTCTATGTTTAATGAAAAGGTTACTCAGTTTCAATGTTTACAAGTCGCCTAGTCGACCCTAGTCGTCATGGGACCAGTCAGGCGACTAATCGCGATTAGTCATCGACTAGACCGATTAGTCGAACCTAGTCGGTCCCAATCGAGAATATAACCGTCCTATATATTTCAGGACATATACATACCATATATATATTTATGTACTATATAGTCTATAACTCTATACACACACACACACTATATAGTATATTAGTATATGCCCAAATTGCCAATAAAGCAATAATCAAGAGTTCAAGACTACATTAATGGTTAGTTGGTGACTTGACTTACCTATGAGATTACACATATACACATACAACACAAGCAAGTTGCAAGACATCACACGCCAGCACGTCCACATGGCTCGCCATGCCTGGCTGGCCCTAGAGAACCAGTTCATCGGCAACCACAAGACTCGTGCCCTCCACATCGACACCATCTTCTGCAATTTCGTTCAAGGCGATCTGACCATGAACGACTACTTCCGGAAGATGAAGGGGTTCACCGACTCCCTCAACGACCTCGATGCCGATGTCACCAACTGCTTCCTCGTTCTCAACGTTCTGTGGGGGCTGAACAAGAGATACGATTATCTTCACGCCATCATCACGCATCAGTCGCCGTTACCTTCGTTCAACACAATACGCGGCGATCTCTTCCTGAAGGAGATCTACCAGGGAACCCAGGGGTCACAGGCCGCAACTGTGCCTTCTACGATGTTCTATGTGTCGTCTCCTTTTGGTGGACAGGCGTGCCTAATCAGCTAGAAGCAGTGCCCGTCGCACCAACATCAGGGCGACAAGAAGAACAACTGCGATAACCGCGATGGTGGTGGCAACAATAACAACAACAACATTGCCACACCAAAGGCCAGGGTGGCGACTCCCATGGCCCTCCTACTATGACCCCTAGACTGGTACTATCCAAATAAGGCCAGGTCCTGGGAGGTCAGCGTCCAACAGCCCTAGCTACGCCTGCAGCCATGATGGGCGACGTTCTCCCCTATGGCCTTCCTCCACGACAGGCCGGGCTGGTCTTCGCACCACCCATGGCGCCATTACCCATCTACCACGGTCAATAGCAGGCTCCTGCATCTTCTGCCCCGACGACGCCATGGAACCCATAGACCGGTTCGTGGGACCAGCAATCGTTGGCCAACTTGTTCCACACCATGGAGTTGGTCCCCCCGCGATTACCGACTGAGTTGTTAACTCCGGTGCCTCCAACCATACAACTCCAGACTCCGGTAACATCTCTATATTTCAACCACCCAACTCTGCTATTCCTTCTTCTATTGTTGTAGGTAACTGTTCTGTCCTACCAGTCACCTCACTAGGTGTCTCGGTTCTCCCAAGACCTCTTTTCCTTAACAATATTCTTGTTGCCCCTTGTTGGCATGCTTTTTGGTCACACAATGAAACACGCGCGGCCTAGGAGATTTGCTTGACTCCAGTGCAGGTTCTACGTCTTAGAAAAAGGGTTCACGGCGTGCCAATCAGTTTGACCCTGCAACTGATTAGGGATCGAAAAATATGGACATTAGTAGCATAGCCGATCGGTTGGCAAGCCGATGACTGTGACGTAAAAGATAAAACCGTGAAGCATCGTGTGATCGGCTAGACGACCGATAGCCTAGATTAGCCCAATCGCGCGAGCGCGTCATCGGCTGATGGAGAAAACGGAATGTGCATATAGCCGATGAGCACTCTTCGACGGTGAACATATACAGAGATGAATTGAAGATAACCTATCAGCTTGTACTCTGATAGAAATAAATAAAGCATGTCAGATAACAGATCTATATCATGGAAATCATCATAATAACTAGATCGGACCTAACCGAGACAGTAGCTAGTCACGATGATCTGAACAATATATCAACGAATCGGACAAACTTTACTTAGATGAACAGTGTACGACATGAAAAAGATACAATGGTAAGAGATGTCAGACTTAACCGATGAAGCCTCAAGCTATCAAACCCAGATCACTTTAATCTAAGAGATCAAACCCAACTGATGCAACCTTAGACCTAACCAAATACACTAGAACAACCGGCGACCGTGTTGTTTCACCGTTCTCCTCAAGAGATCGGACTGAACCGATGCAGCCGTGAGGATACTAACCTAGTTGGCATGGAAGTCGGGTGGTGGTGGGACTCACATCTTTGCCAGAGATCAAACTGATGCAGCCCAGTTCCGAGAGCCCGAGTCCCACCGGATTACCTTGGGGCACAAGGGTGGCGATGCACTGATTGTAGATTGAACGAGAGTTAAACTAATCCTAACCTAAGGGATACATATTATAGCCTGTATACTTGCTTTCCAAGTAACCTACACAGTCGATTTCGAATGAATCTGAAACCAACTCCTGCTCTTATCTCCATTAGCTCCCCTTTCGATCATGCAGTTATTGCGGACGGACTTCTTTGACTTTCTTTGACCGGATCTTTCTCGACCTTCTGTTGACCGCGCGCCTTCCTTGGTGGGCCTTGGGATTTACCAATTCTTGGCGTCAACGCCCCTGATATCATTCAGAATCTTTTATCTGTTCGTCAATTTACCACTGACGATTCTTGTTCCATGGAGTTTGATCCTTTTGGCCTTTCTATGAAGGATCTTACTGCTCAGAACGTGATCATCAGGTCCAATAGCTCGGGTCCAATCTACACCCTACGTCTACCATCGCATACTGCTCTTCTACGTGCTTACTCCCCCATAACTACTTCCACTTGGCATCGCCGTCTCGACCACCTCGACCTCGACCAAGACACTCTATCAAGATTAGCTAGCTCTACTGCCATTAGTTGTCCAAAACCTCAAGTAGATCATTTATGTCATAATTGTCGGTTTGGACATCATACTAGACTGCCTTTTCATTCATCTGTCACGTACTACAAAACCCTTTGAGCTACTTCATTGTGATTTATGGACATCACCCGTTCTTAGTATTTCTAGTTTCAATACTATCTTGCCATTCTGGATGATTTCACACACTTTTGTGGACCTTTCCTCTGCGATTGAAATCTGACACCTTCACAACGCCTTTTTGCATGGTACGCTCACTGAGACCGTCTACTGCAGTTAGCCTACTGGGTGTTGTTGATTCTGCTCACTCGGACTTGGTATGTCACCTCAACAAGTTCCTCTACGGCCTCAAGCAAGCTCCTCATGCGTGGTACAACCGATTTGCCTCATATCTGCTCTTCTTGGGTTTTGTTGAAGCCAAGTCAGACACTTCACTGTTCATCTTTTGTCATGGCCAAGAGACAGTGCACCTTTTGCTCTATGTTGATGATATTGTCTTGACAACATCCAACAATGAGCTTCTGCAGCGCACAATCTTCGCACTTCAGAGGGAGTTTGCTATGGACTTGGGACCACTTCATCACTTCCTAGGAATCACTGTTGAACGTCATGATAGCAGACTATTTCTTCATCAATGCAACTACACACATGACATTCTCGAGCGTGCGGGCATGACCAACTACAAGCCATGCTCCACTCCTATTGATATCCAGGCCAAGCTCGCTGCTGACTCCGGTCCTCTAGTTGCTGACCCCACTCAGTTTCGGAGCCTAGCTGGTGCCCTCCAGTATCTAACATTCACACGACCGGACATCGCCTATGTAGTATAGTAGGTGTGCCTTCATATGCATGATCTGAGAGAGCCCCACTTGACGATAGTCAAGCGCATCCTACGCTACCTTTAGGGCACCTTTGACCATGGCTTGCTCCTTCGCCAGTCTCCACCTTTTGAGCTGATCGTCTACATGGATGCTGATTGGGCCGGTTGTCCAGATACTCGACGGTCCACCTCGGGCTACGTTGTGTTCCTCGGCGCTAATATGATTTCCTAGTCCTCAAAACGCTAGAATGTGGTCTCTCGGTCTAGCACAGAGGCCGAATACCGTGTCGTCGCTAACGGCGTGGTCAAGGCTTGTTGGTTGTGTCAGTTTCTTCATGAGCTTCACAGTCCCCTCACACGGAGCACGCTCGTCTATTGTGGCAACGCCAATGCCGTTTACCTCTCCACCAACCCTATCCAGCATCAACGCACGAAGCACATTGAGATCGATTTTCACTTCGTGCGGGAATGAGTTGCCATCGGCAATGTTCAAGTTCTTCATGTTCCAACTACATCTCAATTTGCTGATGTCTTCACAAAGGGCCTGACCTCCTCGGTGTTCAAGGATTTTCGGTCTAGTCTTAACGTCTGTCATGGCTAGAGTTTCGACTGTGGGAGGTGTTAGCAGTAAATGTTCTTGGGCCTTCTACTATAAACCCTCGGGAGGTATACTTGGGCTATACCACTCTTAGGGAGGTTTACCTTGTGTTGTGCCTTCTAGGGAGGTTTACCCTGTGTTGTGTTTTCCCCGGGGAGGTTTACCTTCTAGCTTGACTATATATGTACTCCTTAATCCCCATATGAATATAATTCATTCAGGCAACTAATCCCTTCCAACAATAAGTTATCATGATTTAACTATGATACGTTCCTTGTAAAACTGTTATCTCCAATATGTTTGAGCAACACTTTAGTTAGAATAGAACTTAAAAGTCAATTTACCGGAACATGGGGAGACGATTTCTCTTATACTCATAGCTGTTATAGTCAGATTAACCTACAATAGGAGGCCAAAGAAGCTACAATTGGAAGATCCTGCGATATGATCAAGATAAGATTTGTAGCTTGCTACTAGTATTTCTATAATTAGCAGATCTTCTAGCAGATTTTGTATTCGGATATAGCAGATCTTTAGCTGAGATCTTTTAGCCAGATATCTCTGGTTTCTATAGGAGTCTATTTCCTTGTCCTAGTAGATTTGAGGTTTCTTCCCCTATATATATGTAACCAGCAGTTCTATGCAATAAAGCAGAAGAAGTAAGTCTATTATCTCATCTCGTTCTCCTTTTCTCATCTCCTGTTTTCTATCCGGTAAATCACCACGGCTGATCAGATTGTCCTGGGCATCCAATCCCTACGCACAGGTACTTTCTGTGTTCATCATTCATCAACTCGGGCACATAACAGTAGCTTTAAAAGTTAGTTCAACCAATAATATGGGAAAGGGTGTTAGTAACGTGAGTAACTTTAAAAGTTTTGATTTTCTTGTTCTTTTGTCCGATATTTTTATTGCATTTTCTGTTTTTCTTGTTTTCAGAGAACTAATGAATTCTGTTTCAGTTGTCTGGTGGAATGTCCTTGTTGAGATTGCTAGTGCTGTATATTCTGCTGACAGTGGTATTGAAAAACAGTGTCTTGTGGATGCATTAGATATTGGCTGTGTTACAGCTCATCCCTCTATGGTAAATTTTAGCAACAGTGCTCGATCCAGACATGAACATCCTTATCCTCACAGAATGCTTTTCTGAAACACAAATACTTTCTCGTTCTAATTTTTTCAGGTTGTGTTTTGTGGCTACTATGTGGTAGCTGCTGCATCTATATGCCACTTCTCATTGTTAATCCAACAAATGTACCGAGTGACTTTCCGGTCACCCTGCCTTCCTTTCTCTCCAGCAGCATTTGGGATGACCTCAGGAATTCTGTTGCTGATAAGCTATGATTATTGACCACTTGCTTCTATGCTTGGATAGAACAGCAGACTCGTGGTGTGGGCTTCACTTCCCATGACCATATTCATGGAAGTGAAGCTGAGAAGGCAATTTTTCTTGCCAATATGCTATTATGCTGCGCTCTACTTGCATTGCAGTTGATGATCACCTGGCTGTTGAAAGAAGCTAAAGCTTGCATACATGGAGGGCATAGTGAGACATGTTTTGCCTTTATTTTATTGATGTTCTCGCATATTGATATATGTCTAAAACTCTTGCTTGTTGTTCCCACTGAAGATGTAGCAATGCCTTTTTTCTGTACATAATTCAGTTAAACTGAAAATCTGATGTTCCTAGAATGGTGTCTTAATCCGATGGAAAGTAAGTTGAGATAAAAAGTTTCTTTCCTTGAATTTGAAAATATTCTTATGTCTTGCACCATATCAGTGAATAACAATTTCTTGGTGCCCAACATATGAGAGAGCAGACTAGAAGATTGTTGACAAAAAAAGAGTCAGGACTGCCCTCTGCTAATGGAGAATGCCTGGCCGGCGTACAGGTTTATCTTGTCCTTAGAGACTACATTTTATATGTTCCTGACATATGCATCATGCATGCTCCTCTAATTGTGTTTATATTTTAATATGGTACAGACGGAGAGCTTTGCAAGTAGACTTGGATCGGCAGATGCATCATGCATGCGGGCTAGTCTGTACTTTTTTTAGGACATTTCCGTCATTTCCCAATGCAGCTTCGATCAGATTGTAGTCCAGCTGATTTTTTGGCGATATTCAGAAATCAAGACCCACCCACCTGCACTTTAAGTGATGTCGTGGGTTATGATTGAGGCTTCTGTTATTGCCAAGATCTTCTTTGGTGGTTAGTGCTACTTCTTTGAGGTACAAATCTTAACCAACTCTTCTCTCGAAAAATAAAATAAAATAAAGCTATGTTGTGGATCATACATTTTATGAACCGGTCTATTAAAAAACCCAAATCAATATAGCAATGCTCGATTTAAAAGCAATCACTAGTAATGATTCTCATTCTCGCGGAAAGAATTCCACCACGCATCAGATTTGATGCTTAAATTCCCATAACCATTTCCTTTTTGTTTCTTTCGCTGACTTAAGTGCTAAAAAAAAGAAAAGAGACTAAACGCAGAAATACTAGTATGGCCCATTTGTTTCATACATCCATTTGTTAGCCTTTCCCCATGATATAGGTCTCATTCACTGTCTGCATAACGAGGGCTTTGCACTGTTCGTCTTACAAGTTACAACTACAAAAGGTCCCCCAAATGTTTTTTTTTTTAATGTAAACCAGTAAGAGAGGCTCCTACCGAGGTTTGCTATATAAATAAAGGAAGTCCAAGTACAATAATACACAGAAGAAGGGATAGGTCCCCCAAATGTTACTCTGCTATGCATTAGTTTCCAGGATAGAATTAAAATTGGTAATTAGAAATACTGGAACTCTTCTTCAAAAATGATAATTAATTCGATTAGACAATGTCAAATCCAAGATGTAGAGCTAGCTAGCGGGCTGGATGTCACTTTTGCACACAGCCTAGTAGCTACCATCTAGCCCACAACTCTTGTACGGACGAATGAAATAAAGAAACCCAACTGAATCAATGTCTTGCAGTGCCTGTGCCTTGCTCTAAGCTGTTCATATATATATTAGCGTGCCCCTTCCACTCACCCAAGAGCCTTTGAAGAATTAGCGTATAGTGTCAACTGTTAAACTTTATATGCTTTCGTCTAGATTCTCTTATCTAATGGATCTCTCCCTTTATATTGTGATTAGATATGCTGGCAAGTGTAGCCGCGCGGCTACCTACAAACATCTTACGGATATGTTTCCATGAAAGAACCAATTAATATTTCTCAAGAAACATTGGTTTGCTAACCTTTTTGAGTATGATACCTATGTGGCTGTACTGTTAACAGATTCTACCAAGCAATATATATCAAAGCCATGCCCTTTCGCTATCGCTTTGTGTTATCCCATAAGTATAAACATGAGCCTATCATAGCACCTGGCCCCAAAGTGCAACCAATCACATGGTTGCAAGGCCAATAGCTAGATTACAGAAAGGTGCAATAATTTATATCATCGAGTGGCTATCAAGGGTTTGGGAAATTAATTTATTTATGCACTGTGTAATGGTGATGATTTAGAGCAAACTTGTAATGGTGATCCTGGTTTAAAATAACAGTATCCTGGTTTAATTGATTGATTTGTATGTAATTAATCGTCTCGGATCTGACTGGCCAGTTATGCTAAAAGGGAACAGGGGCACAAGTTGGGTTCGTCTTGCCATGCTATGACTGGTTTATGGCAGACAAATATGGAACATGTGAGGGCTTGCATGCAATATGGACAATTGACAAACAAGAAGATCAACAGCTTGACAAGAGCCTTAGACAAATAAAGATGCGGTGGGATCATTGTAAGCTGAAAGCTGCTTACTTTTGTTTTTTCGCAAGTAAGCAGTTGCACAAGATCTGTTTGGTTTATTTTGCCTGATATGTAGTAGGCCACTTAAAATATTTGATAGGTCATCAAGAAGTAATTTGTTGGGACAAATAATAGCTTCGGCTCCACACAGGCCAGAATCCTGATGCAGCCAATGCAACTGCTTGGTCATCAAGATGGGATGTCATGAGATGATCAGCTATTCCCATCAACCAAAGCATCGCCACTGCACTGTGTTTCGACAATCAACGTGGGACTCTGCAGACGCAGGTCAGTGATGCTATATTTGGCAACTATTATGTGCATGATTCACCCACACTAGCAAAACCTCTCTGCAGTATGTCTTGTGATGATAGTAGTTTGAAATCAGAAAGCACGGTGAACAATGGCCATAGAATAGCTATGAGGTAGCCCCATGGCCCTGTCCAGACAGACAGGATTCTTTATCGACAAGTACGGTTCCATGTCACGCCCGTGCACAACCCTCCACCCGACTGCGTGCCTCTTGTGACCAGAATTCAAAGGGACTGTGCCCTCAAACAGTGCAGGGTAACCCTTGCATCTGTAGTTCTGTACCACCAGGACCCATCTGATCAATATATTTCTCCACAACCCTAGATAGATATCTTCTTTCACATATGCACTCACTTGGACTGTTCACTCTCATTGTTAGTTTCCTCACCTCAACCTCTCAAAAGCATTGGACATGGCCCACGTGCCTAAACAACTCACACCCTGAGCCACACCATCAACTTAACGGGGCCGGAGAGGACTTTTCAAACCCAAATCGATCTACGTTGTACAAGAAATGTTTATTAAGTTCAGTCTGTTTGAATTCGCGTGAAATTTCCAACCAAAGTAATGTTATATCATCGTTATGTTTCTTGTTCTCAAACGCAACCTAAACTAGGACTAGTCCTCTTTTCTCCTAAGAGAGCTAAGCTCTAAACATTCTTGCCTATGCTTGAGCTAGGGTGGCTACTAACTAGTACTAACTGCTAGTTCCACTGAAATATTTGTGTTTTTTTCCGGTGAGTTTCATTAGCACTTGGATGCAAGTTGCAAGGAGGTGCACAGCTCAACAAGGACAGTCATGCTAGGTCGTGAACTTGGGAAAGGCTGCTCCCATGCATGCATCCAGACACAAATGTAGGACTAGCTAGCCCTAGCTTAGCCTCAGTATTGCTCTTCGGGCCCCCTCTCTTAGGTCCAACGATTTGATGGGCTGTGGATTTCAGGATCGAATTAATGTTGGTGTACTAGGAAAGTGGCTTGCATTCGAGATCTTGTGTTCTTATCATCTTATGGGCGGATCTTAGGAAGATCTATATGGTTCTTACGATGATGCATATATCTTCTCATCAACCATGCATATAATAACATGACAGCCTATGCAATATGCATACATGCGAGGAGAGATGTATAAAATGTTGTATAATTCAGCCCTTTTCATTCCATGTAGGCATCATCTACATGTGGAGTTGAAGCCTTGAAGGTGCCGGCCTAGCTACATGCATGCATAGTAGAGCTATATATCCTAATGGTCGATGTTGCAGCCACTCTGATCTTGGTGCTTGCTGTTACTTCTATAAGACAGGTTAGTGATGTGAATCTATACTAGCTTGTCTGTTGTTGCCTTCTCGGAGACTGTGATATCTCTTCTTGATAAACTTTTACATGTTTGCTGTTGACTACTAAAATTGACCTGACTTTTTTTTTGCGTATGTTGAATTGACCTAACTATAGCTGTAGTGTTGTAATGCTAGCTGCAAACACTATTGATACACAGTGTGCTTCATTACTATTTTAGCTAGTATGTGTGTATAGTTTTAATTAAAAACAAGGCCGGATGGATTAAGTTATATATATATATATCACCATAATTTTTCTCCTTTCTTCCGAAGATGAATGAACTATGTATAAGCACTGCCACTTAATTCCCGTATGATTGTTAGCCAGAATGGATTATGTGTACTTTTAACGTCTTAATTCCCAGTGTATGATGATTAGCCAGACTGGATTATGAGTACTTTTAACGTCTTTTTGGTTTGGGAACTTTGCGGCAAGTAGTACGTACTACTAATTACACACTGTTGAGATGGTATGTAGATCATGATGATGCTAATTGTGCATAAGCTGTTCCTATACGAACCTATAAATGACAATTCTAAGTCAAAATTAGCATGCTGCAACAGTATCCATCATTGAGGGCCACATGTGTTTGATTTTTAATCTATAACCTGTTCGTCGTTGATCGACCTGTAAAGTAAACAAGAACACCGATATGTTGGAAGCAGTTGAGCATTATTAAATCTAATACAAGGTATTTTAATCTGACATGAGTTTTAACAACAATATTTCGTTTTTTTTAAATAGTGGAAGCAACAAAATCTATCTTTATTTACACCTGAAGACGACAACTACAGAGAGACAAAACGTATGCTGGAGTTCTGGATTAAGGTATTGTAATTGCTTTATTATTTTCCCACAAGACACTCATGTGCTCCAGATTACGGTTTTGAACATCTGTGACCTCAAATATACTGCTGAACCATGCATATATGGTATATGTATTGGGTATATTCGGTCGATGTGTTTGGATTATGATGGTCGTTGAGCTTAGTATCATTACACTAATTAAACTGCAATAAATACTCCCTCCACACTATTTAAAACGGGAAATTTGAGGATTTGCCACTAAAAAGTTTATATAATTTGATTATTTGCCACTTGTGTGGATGACAAGTGAGACCATTTGAGTGTATGACAGTGGGCTAAAGTGACAAATAATCGAAGCCCATTTTTAAGAGCGACAAATATCAAATATTCCATTTAAAACAGTGACTTCTTTGTGCAAAAGCACAACACTATTGTTTACTAGCTAGTAAATAGTAATTAATAATATTACACAATGTACAGTGCTGATCAAGCAGCTTGGGTCCAGAATTAATCATAATTAGCGAGAGAACATATAGGCTTTCTAGCTAGAGCTGATTAAAAATCTCACTTAATTCCCTAGTATAAATGCGGAATATGACAATGATATGCATGCCGAAACTTGTATCTGATGCCTGATGGGTTCCTCACTAATGATTGCTAATTATACCGACACACACACTTTTAATTACGAGGCCGAAGCCATAAACATGGATTAGTTAATTAGTTAAATTTACATCAGCCTCGCACACCCGGCCGGTCTGTGCTATTATTGATCACCACACGTAGTCAGTGTGTCTACATCGTCTGCCACTTTATGATTGTGCTGTTTGCTTAGTCTGGATTAATATTAAGCATGCTTGCTCATTCATGCATGAGAGGCTATGATTACTTTAGAATCGGACGCATTGAGTAAATAATACATGTTTTAAGCTTATATATGAATGTTTATAATACTGTTGAAAACAGTTCGTTTTTTTGAAATAATAACTGCTGCATTACAGTTCTCGTTACACATATATATGTATGTACGTACGTATGAAGTTCTTCCTTTTTTTCCTCTATGTTCTAATTGATTTGCCATATATATATTTTCAAAGAGGGTTGTTTTATGTATATACCTATATACATCATTACATTTACTCTACGTACGTGCGTACATACGCTGGGGAACTATTCGCGAATGGTGGAGATGAGGAAGGCACTGTGGTAGATATTCTTACGAGTAGTGGCAATGTCACCCTCACACTTTTTCTTGTACTGTCATTAATCCCGATTTGTCCTTATTTATCTGTTTACTTTCGCTCTCTCTCTCTCTCTCTCTCTCTCTCCCGTCTCTTTTTGCAACACTGCCTCCATAATATTCTTCAACCCTCAGTACTCCCTCACATTCAATACTGGGCTTGCTTTTTCATATTTGGTTGTCTCTACATCTCACCTTTCCCTTGCGCTGCAGTTGAAGCTAGGAGAGAAGCTGATTTCTATATCTCTCTTTCTTCTCTCTCTCTCCCCCAAAGATCAGAACTATAGAGATACAAGACTAGTCATACTCATGATGTGCCTGATCGTATGCTAGCAACTCTTATAAGCAATCTTTCATCCGTGTCCAAACGGAGAAGAATTACTCATCTTGTTTCTTTTTCTATTTCTGTTGTTTGTCCTCTTTTCCCCATTCTGCAGCTTGTCGGATATCAGTGGATCTTGAGAAGAAGCAGCTAAGGGAGAGAAAATCTCACACATATGATTTTTTCTTCGGTCGTCAGATCATCAGATCTACCATATTCGACCTCAAAGAGGTAAGGATGGGCCGGTTTTGACTAGTTGCTAGCTGCACCTGAGAGAATTTGAGGGGAAAAGGCATGTTTGCAGTCTAGCTAGTCCTCTTACCTTGGTACTGATATATCTATTGGAACTATCCTTGAGATTTGAGCGAACATCAGGTTTTTTTACTTTGAAATTTGTGCTTCTTGTTGTTATATCATTTGACATTCACACATGGGCTCATACAGTGGATCACTCTGCATACATTTGTTTCAATCGGGCCATTAATTCTCATCAGTACGTCCACAATATCAAATAATTCTACTGCATGAATCTGCAGTTTCTGTGTCCCCCTTCTTGTTCTGAAGTTTTTTTCTCTGAAAAAACAAGTAGTTTCCCATTTCTTGCATCCAAAGTTTGCACAAGATCAGATCATAACACCTTATGCTCGGAAACCCTAATCTTCTCTAACCTTCCCAGAACAATTCTTGCTGCCAAGAAAACCCTAACCCTATAAGAGGTTGCAGAAACAAGCATGGATTATTTGAGAATATCTGACAATTTCAGTACCATTTGCAGCTATAGCAAGCAGGCTGGAAATGGCATCTCCGTCGAGCACCAGCAACTCCACCATGTCCCCTGTGGTCGCCTCGGTGGCGACAACGCCGGGGCCGGGCCGTGTGCGGCCTGCAAGTTCCTGCGGCGCAAGTGCCTGCCGGGGTGCGTGGCGCCGTACTTCCCGCCGGAAGAGCCGCAGAAGTTCGCGAACGTGCACAAGGTGTTTGGCGCCAGCAACGTCACCAAGCTTCTCAACGAGCTGCTGCCGCACCAGCGGGAGGACGCCGTGAGCTCGCTCGCCTACGAGGCCGAGGCGCGCGTCAAAGATCCTGTCTACGGCTGCGTCGGCGCCATCTCCGTGCTCCAGCGCCAAGTCCACCGCCTCCAGAAGGAGCTCGACGCCGCGCACGCCGAGCTCCTCCGCTACGCCTGCGGCGAAGTCGGCATCCCTACCGCGCTGCCCGTCACCGCCGCCCCCAGGCTCGCCGCCGCAATGCCTCCCCCCGCCCAGCTCGCCGTGGTGAGCTCCGGCATGTACGGCGGCCGGAGGCTCGGGGTCGTCGACGGGATAGCCGCACCATCTCCCTCACTCCGGGTGCTACTACACTCGCAATAACGCTGGAAGCATCGGCGCTGACGTGGCGCCCGTATTACCTTACGCTTCCGTGGCTAATTGGGCCATGAACGCCATTAGCACCACCACCACCAACTCAGGATCAGAGACCATTGGGATGGATCACAAGGAAGGAGCAGACAGCAGCATGTGAATTGAAGCGCGGCAAATAGTAAGTGACACTAGTAAATTGTTGCATTGCAATCATGCATGATGTATGAGTCTGTTCTCTGGTTTATACTGTCTTGTGCAGTGGATTACTCCTAGCTACTTTAAGAGCGGAGATGTGCATGCTAGCGAGCTCTTTGACCTTGATGAGGCGGAGAGGTGCTTCAGGAATCGAAGATGCATGGCTGCCATTCATCTCAGGTTAATTAAGACTTCAAAGCAACATATCTGTCTCTGTCTATCTATCTATTTATAACCAGCACGAATTATATATATATCCCTGCCCCTTTTTGCATGTTGTGCAACCTATACTTTGGAGTTCTATATGTAATCGAATCGAGATCTTGATCTCTCTTTTTCATGATTAATTCGATCGGTTTTCCGCAGGATCCATCAGTCATTAGTACGTAGCATGCTGCTTTGTGATCAGGAAATAACCACCTTTAGGCCAAATAAAACAATGCACCGAACACACACCGATCGATATGTGAAATGATCTGCGGCTGGCACGGCATGCATGCATGCATGCTTACCAAGCTAGCTAAGCTAACGTGTGGGGGATAATTAAAGGCTACATGATGTGTCTTATATCATATGTCGTAGGCACCAATGGCCTATGTTTGCATAAATGCTCCAGATATGCATTGTCTTAAGATGCTTAGTAGTCTTGGGAGAAGATTAAAACATTTGTTTATTGAGAGCATCACATCATTTGATTGCAGACATTCTTCGCTCCCATGTTAGTAAACTGTAAAGATAGGAGAAAGCAGTATTCCCGTCACTATTCTTAGAGGCCCCCTATCTTTTTATGGATCTCATCACTGTTTTGCATTGTACATGTATTATAATCATCTAGAATCTCTTCTTTGGATTAATTGGCTATTTTTTCACCCCCTTTGAAGGCTTTGGATTGGATAACTAGTGTTAAAGTTACATGCTCTTGGTGTAGTTAATTATGATCTTTTTGTGGTCA
>JAAALK010000948.1:0-38458 GCA_019279435.1 Zizania palustris
GCTTCGTATAAAAGGATTAACTCAGAGGTGCTATGGTTGGAATGCAAAGGCTTATAATCTGACCCTCACCCACCTAAACTCTCCCTATGGGACTAATCCCACTAAACCAAACTATGGGCCACATGCGCCTGAACTACAGGCTGCTAACAAGCTGGGGTGTTACAAAATATGTTCCGCGTTTAAGATTATAAGCCTCACAAACATGAGGTTAATTAATAATTAGTAGGACACAACTATTATTTATGTCTTGCATAGGCCTTAGATGAAATAAAGAGGTTAATATTTCTAATTTCTTGAATATTCATATGTAAAATAGTACTGTTTCCTATGTTTTTGTTTTTATCATAACAGCACATATCAAGTAAAAAAGGCGCAATGAACATAGTGTTCATACAGTGCAAAATGTTCCATATAGTCCAAAAGGGCACTTTTTCCCTGTTATTGTTCCATCTTCTCCAAAATGTCCATCATCTACCAGATCCTCCACTATACAAAAGAAAAGCAACAAGAAATTTTCAGAATAATATTGTTTATCAATAATACTTCTCAGATCAAAGCAGTGCACACTGAAAGTTCCATGAGAATAAATATTTGATGGCCCATTCAATAGTGAAAATAGTAAAAGCAAGATTAAATCATGTAGTTCCATGAGAATGGTAACAGTTGCATTACATTAAGTAAACATGCTATCAAAGAATTTTGCACAAGGCTGCTCAGGCAATTGATACTTCTAGCAAGCATATGGAGTGAGATTTAGCATTTTACATGCAAAATTGTGCCATACTGTCATGGTTTCCTGATCATGGACATAGTATCAGTAAGTTCCTGAACCTGAAAACTCAACTGGAGGACTTAAACTTGCACTGCTGTGCTGTGCCACTTAAACTGGATTCTGCTTGAAAGTTGTAAATTGAAAATAGCCATAATCATTTTTTCCTAGCATTTTGCAGTGACAAAACTGTTATTTGAATACTTTACATATATGAGCACCAAAGTTAAAATATGATCCCATTTTGATATGTAGTTTCGATATGAAGGAATCCACACTCTACAGTGTTAGGTAAAGTAGTTAAGACTTAAAAGATAGCACATTAGCACCTCCTAATAGCATAGCTGGTACCAACATTACTGATAGAAGGTGTAGGTCACGTAATATGGATTGATCTTCATGAGAAAACCAGGGTACAATATATAGGGGCCTAGCCTAGATAATCTCAACCACCGTGACTTAAGAAACAGAATCACGCAATGTTTACAAGTCCTAGTCGAACCTAGTCGCCATGGGACCGACTAGGTGACTAATCGCGATTAGTCGTCCACCAGGGCCGATTAGTCGTGTAGTCAGTCCTAGGGTTCTAGCTGAAAGAATCACTCACCTTAGGAGGCGGATCTTGATCTTGACGGCGGAGCAGGCCGTGCGCGCGGCGTGCCTGAGCAGGCGCGCTTGCGTGCGGCGAGGTGGAGCAGGCGCTGCGCGCGGCGTGGCTGGCCGCTGGAGGCTGGACAAGCGACAGCTGGAGGCGTGCGCGCGGGCTCGGTGTCGACGCGGCGTTAGCTGGAGGCGTGCCGCGTGCGCGTCGCGCCGGCGTGTGGTGGTGGCGTGCGCGTCGGCGCCGGCGTTGGCTGGCGGTGTGCGCGTCGGCGCGGGCGATGTCTGGCGGCGTGCGGTCGGCGCGGCGTTAGCGGAGGTGTGCGATGTGCGCGTCGGCTGTGCCCTAACAGAATAGGGGTTGGCTTGGTTGAAACAAAATAGGGGCTGGGCTCTAACCCTAACAGGCCCAGCCAGAACAAGAAAAGGCCCAGTGAAATACAAAAATCTAACCTGGTCGCCTGGTCGCCATATTCACCCTAATCGTCCGACTAATCGCGATTAGTCGTCGACTAATCGGACGACTAGCTTTCTGGTCGCTCTGATCGGGTCGGCAGTCTGGTCGTTCCCACAAAACCGACCAGGCCGATTAGTCGCGATTAATCGCGACTAATCGGACGATTTGAAACACTGGAATCACGTGGGAGATGGCGATCTGATCCTAGCGTGAAACAGAAAGGCACAAGGCTGGCGCTAGATTGCCGTGCATGTGTACAGCTAACCATATTGGCTAACACCCCCCCGCAGTCTGAACTTGGGTGCACAGATGTTCAGACTGGTCCTGAATTCTGTGAACACGAGGTAGGAAGACCCTTGGTGAAGATGTCTGCAAACTGGGATGTCGTCGGGACGTGAAGCACACGAACGTCACCAACAGCAATACGCTCACAGACGAAGTGGAGATCAATCTCGACATGCTTCGTACGTTGATGCTGAACCGGATTGGTGGAGAGATACACAACACTTACATTGTCACAATAGACAAGTGTGGACCGTGTGAGAGGACAGTGAAGTTCCAGAAGTAGCTGTCGTAGCCAACAAGCCTCAGCAACACCATTTGCAATTGCCCTGTACTCAGCCTCAGCACTGGAACGAGACACCGTAGTCTGGCGCTTGGAGGACCAGGAAACAGATTGCAGCCCAAGAAAAACAGCAAAGCCTGAGGTGGACTTACGGTGTCCGGGCACCCGCCCAGTCGGCGTTAGTGTAGACCACAAGCTCGGAAGGCGACGACGGTCGAAGGAGCCCATGATCAAGGGTGCCGCGCAAATAAGCAGATGCGCTTCACAGCCAATAGGTGAGGCTCAGCGGAGCATGCATGTGAAGGCACACCTGCTGCACAGCATAGGAGATATCTGGCCGTGTGAAGGTGAGGTACTGCAAGGCACCAACCAGGCTTCTGTAGTCTGTGGCGTCGGTCACAGGGTTACCGTTTGTCGCTGAAAGCTTAGTCTGGGTATCCACTGGTGTGCTACACGGCTTACACTGAGTCATGTTGGCACGTTCCAAATGTCCAGGGTGTACTGTCGCTGTGAGAGAAACAATCCACCAGAACGGCGTTGAACAACATGCCCAGAAAATGATGAAGTTCACCAAGATCCTTCATCGAGAATTCCTGCTGCAGAGCGGTGATGGTGCGCTGAAGGAGAGCGGGATTGGAAGCTGTGAGCACAATATCATCCACATAGAGAAGCAAGTAGACGGTGTCATGACCATGGCGATAGATGAACAATGACGTGTCTGACTTTGCCTCAACAAAACCAATGGAGAGCAAGAAAGTAGCAAAACGGTTGTACCACGCACGAGGTGCCTGCTTCAATCCATAGAGCGATTTGTTGAGCTTGCAGACATAATCAGGACGAGTTGTGTCAAGGAACCCCGTAGGCTGACTGCAGTAGACCGTCTCAGACAAGGTGCCATGTAAGAAGGCGTTCTTCACATCAAGTTGATGAACAGGCCACTGCTGCGACAAAGCTAGGGACAGGACTGGTGCGAACGGTGGCGGGCTTAACGACTGGACTGAAAGTCTCATCGTAGTCGACGCCAAGCGTTGCGTGAATCCTCGAAGAACCCAACATGCCTTGTAGCGATCAAGGGAGCAGTCAGCATGGTACTTGTGGCGAAAGATCCACTTGCCTGTGACAATGTTGGCGCCTTGGGGCCGAGGCACCAAATCCCAGGTGTTGTTGGACATCAGCGCAGAGAATTCCTCTTCCATGGCAGCACGCCAATTGGGGTCAGCAAGTGCGCTTCTGTATGTATTGGGGATGGGTGATGGTGTCGTCGAGGCATGGAGGAGGGACGGCTGACGGAAGCAATGTTTTCCGCGGGTCGCCATTGAGTGGTTGTTGACGACGGGGGCGACCGGCACTGCACCCTTGGGAAGGGAGGTCTAGCAGTAGCACCGCTCGGGCCAGGGCGCAGAGCCAGGCACAGCGGGCGACGGGGGGCGCCGTGTGTCATGTGCGGTAGCGGGGGGACCAGCGCACGGGGGGCTGGCGTCGCCGAGTCGGAGGAGGCCGCGCGTGGCGTGGCGTCGCCGAGTCGGAGGGGGCCGCGCGTGGCGCGGGCGTCGCCGAGTCGGAGGGGGGCCTCGCATGGCGCGGGCATCGCCGGGGCCGTGCGTGGCGCGATGACGAGCGGGTGGAGGACCGGTGGAGGTCGTGCCGCGCGTGGCAGCAAGCGGGTGGCAAGTCTGGAGTTGCCGCCGTCACAACCTGACATGGGAAGAAGGCCAATGGGGGGAGCACTGGTCGTTGGCAGTAGACAGGAGCTCAAGGTCAGTGATCGATGGTGGTGTTTGGAACGGGGAAAGGAAGCTTCATCAAAGACAATGTGTCTAGAGATGATAATTTGGTTCGACGACAGATCAAGACATAGTATCCCTTGTGATCGAAGGAATAGCCAAGAAGAAAGATGAAAGGGTGGACCGAGGCGGAGAGCTTGTGCGGTGCTGTGGCGGACACGGTTAGGATAGCAAGCACAACGAACACACGGAGATGCGCGTAGGATGGGTGGGAACCGTAGAGGTGTGTTAGCATATTCTGTTATGAGCAGGCTCTAGGGGGTTTGGCCAGGCACTATCTCCATGTGGGTTCGGCCAGGCCCTATCTCCCTGTCCGGGCTATTATATCCTTTGGCAAGGGGTTATCTTCTAGACTAGTAATTCAGTTATAAAGTAGTATCCCCTTGCCTCTATATATGTACCTAATCATGGCTCATCAATAACACAATTCATTCCATTCTATTCCATTCTCCTTCACCCAGGACCTTGGCTCTGATACCATGTTAGGCTCACCCCACCTAGCCAACCAACCATAAAACCTAGGCGTTATAGTGGGAGAGGTGGGGGCTTTATCCATAGTCCAACATTCCCCCTACGGCGTGCGAGGCCAGCTCCGCCCGCAGCAGGTTCTAGAGGCCCGGCGTAGCCCGCAACAGGTCTCAGCACACTAGATAGGCGCAGGGGAAATCACGCAGCGGAAATGCGGAATGTGTGGCCAGGGGGATTCGAACCCAGGACTTGGCTCTGATACCATGTTAGGCTCACCCCACCTAGCCAACCCAACCATAAAACCTAGGTGTTATAGTGGGAGAGGTGGGGGCTTTTATCCATATCCAACATGGCCCTTCTGCCCCAGCCGGCAACAGCCCCTCCCCCAATCACCGGATCCCCACCGGGCCCAACGGGGACGTGGCCCTCCTTCTACAATCCGTGGACAGGGTCCATCCAGATGTGGCCCGGCCCACGGACTCCTCCCCTGGCCCAGCTCCCTCAAGTCGGATGGGTCCCCAACAGCAGCAAGCAATGCTTGCATTCCAGGGGCCCCAACAATTTTCACAGATGGCTCAACAAAATCCACATCAGCCGCTATTTTTTCCTCCCTACGGGACCCCTGCAGGACCTCTGTTGCAGCCACAACAGCAAGCTTTGTCACCTGGACCCCTCAGCACCGCAACAGCCCCATGACAGGAGCTCCGGCTTGGGACCAGAGCTCCTCTCGCCTCCACTTTCAGCACCATGACTCTCACCCCTCCGGTGAATAACGACTGGTATTTCGATACTGGTGCTTCCTCCCACATGACATCCCATGACGTACCCCTCTTCACTATTCGGTTACACGGTATCCCTCTCCCACTTCTATTGTTGTCGGTAATGGTTCACTCCTCCCAGTCGCCGCGACCGGGGACGACATATCTTGGCCCCCTTACTTTAAATAATGTTCTTGTTTCGCCACAGCTCATCAAGAATCTTATTTCCGTTCGCTAATTCACTATCGATAATAACTTTCTGTGGAATTTGACCCTTATGGTTGCTCTGTGAAGGATCTTCTCACGGGGACCGTGACCATCAGGTGCAATAGCTCCGGACCACTCTACCCTCTGCAGGTTCCAGTGGCGCACTCTCTTGTTGCGGGCTCCACACCAGCTTCACTTTGGCACCGACGTCTTGGTCACCCTGGTCGCGAAACTTTTTTTTTTTGATGAAAATCAGTAGGAGAGGCTCCTACTAAGATTTGGAATTAAACGAAAAAGCAGAACTACAGATATGCGAGGGAGAGAAATTACAACGTAGCAGGAAGGTACTCCAACCAGGAGCCAATAGAGGATCTCGAGAGGGGGGAGAATCTACTAGATTGATTAGAAAAAATTACATAGAAGAAATTCAGCCAGGATGAAAACGAGGGGGGAATCCCATCAAAGATACATTTGTTTCTTACAAGCCAAAGAGCCCAAGCACCAATGTTGATCACCTCCATGGCAAAGGTTCTGGGAAGCGTCTTCTCTGCGGCAGCAATCTTGAGATGAATTGACGGGTCATCCAGCCAGTAGATTCGCAGAAAGTCCCAGCAGCGACGGCTGAAAGTGCACTCAAAGAAAAGGTGGCGGGTAGTTTCCTCCGATCCAGTAGGGCAGAGCTTGCAATCTCCCGACTCCTCAGGGGAGGATGCGACGCCGCTTCAGCAAATTTTTCGAGGAGAGGCGGTCAACCAGCACAAGCCAGAAGAAGACTTTGAGCTTGTTGGAGCATTTGGACTTCCAAAGCCAAGTAAAGACTTAGGGGTTGGGTTGCTGAAAGTGGTGATTGTAGAACTTTATAGGAGTGAAGGTGGAGGCGTTCCAAATGAGGGGCCAGGAGTCCGGGGCCGGCTGAAGGGGAAGAAGTCCTTCAGTGAAGTGCTGAGAAATTGGAATTCAGAGGCTTCGGCTGAAAGGGGGATGGCAAAGTGGTCGGCAGGGTGAGGAAGGGAGAAGTGATGGACGGAGCAAGCGGGGTTCAAGGCAAAGGAGAAGAGTTTTGGAAGAAGGAGTTTCAAAGGGAACTGAAGCCAGCAGTCGTAGAAGGAGACAGAGCGACCATTGCCGACCAAAGGGCGAGCTATGCCAAGGAAGATGGGTGAAAGCTTGATGATGTCTCCACCAGCCGGAACCTCTGGGAGGACCGATTGTCGGCGAGAACGAAGCGAGAAGTAGTGCTTCCAAACGAGGTCGACCCAGGGAATGTTTTGATGAGTGACAAATTTGTGGAGGTGCTTGAGTAAGAGGGCAGTGTTCTGCGTGCGGAGGTTAATGACCCCGAGTCCACCCATCCTTTTGGGCTGACAAACGAGTTGCCAGCTGGCTTTAGGAAGAGAAGAGGAGTTGGTGTTGAAGCCTCTCCAGAGGCAGTTTCGTCTCGCGCGAAACTCTTTCCAAACTTGTTTCGGCCATTCCCGCTTGTATAAAGACTTGGATTCTATATGTCATGCGTGTCAGTTAGGACGACATGTTCGTCTTCCTTTTGGTACTTCAGTCTCTAGGGCGTCGAACAACTTTGCTCTTATTCATTGTGACTTGTGAACATCTCCTGTTGTTAGTGTCTCTGGTTACAAATATTACTTAGTTGTTCTTGACGACTGCTCACATTACTTGTGGACACCCCTTCGGCTAAAGTCTGACACATTCATGACATTATCTAACTTTTTTGCCTATGTCTCTACCCAGGTCGGTGCTCGCATCCAGGCCGTCCAAACCGACAACGGACGGGAGTTTGACAACTCCACCGCTCGCACTTTCTTTACGACACATGGCATCCTCTTCCGCATGTCGTGCCCCTACACGTCGCCACAGAACGGTAAGGCCGAACGGATCATTCGTACCACTAATGACGTTATCCGCTCTCTTTTGTTTTAGGCGGGCATGCCTCCTTCATATTGGGCTGAAGCGTTGCACACTGCGACTCTACTCCTCAACATCTTACCTACCAAGACCCTTGACTTCTCGACCCCGCACTTTGCCCTCCATGGTAGTGCGCCGTCCTACGATCATCTTCGGTCTTCGGTTGTAAGTGTTACCCCAATCTCTCGGCCACTGCTCCCCATAAACTTTCACCCGCTCTGCCCTCTGTATCTTCTTGGGATACTCTGCACCACAAGGGATACCGCTGCCTTGATCCTACCACCAATAGAATCATTATTTCCCGTCATGTCATCTTCGACGAAACCTCATTTCCCTTTGCCGAGCAACCCTCACCTCCCAATGCTACGGATTTCACCTTTTTAGATGAATTTCCTAACACGGCAGCCGCTCCCATAGGGCTGCCAATTTTTTCTTCTACAGGTACCTCTCCCACCGTACCACTTTTGGCGCCACTTGTTCCACCAGGATATCACTCCCTACCTCGCGCGGCCACGGGTCCCTCGACATCCACTATACCACGCGCGACCCCAACTTCATCTTCGACGCCTACACCCGTACCATGCGCAGATGCCACGTCTCCTGCACTCCCACGTGCGGGACCGGCTCTGCGTGTCTATTCCAGGCGTCCCCGACCACCCGAACCTCCTCCTCCAGCGGCATCCACTACTTCCCCAGCACCGGTGCCGCTACCTCCTGGTGCCATTGCCGTTACCCCAACGGTAAACCAGCATCGCATGACGACACGGGGCAAGGATGGGTTCCGAGCACCATCCCTGTTCCATGCCACACCACTATCTCCAGTACCGAAGACTTTTCGTGGTGCCCTTGCCGACCCCAATTGGCGGGCTGCCATGGAAGAAGAACATGTTGCCCTCATCAAAAACCAGACTTGGGATCTGGTTCCTCGCCCGCGGCATGCCAACATTGTCACCGGTAAATGGATATTCAAGCACAAGTTCCTCGCCAACGGTTCCTTGGAGCGTTACAAAGCAGTTGGGTCCTCCGCGGCTTCACTCAACGTCCAGGCATTGACTTTACAGAGATATTCAGCCCTGTTGTCAAGCCTGCCACAGTTCGCACAGTTCTCTCGTTGGCTATCTCCCGCAAGTGGCCTGTTCATCAGCTCGATGTCAAGAATGCTTTCCTCCACGACACTCTGACAGAGACAGTGTTTGCAGCTCAGCCGTCTGGTTTTGAAGACCCCGTTCACCCAGACTTTGTTTGCCGCCTCAACAATCTCTTTATGGGCTGAAGCAAGCCCCTCGTGCTTGGTACAGTCGCTTTGCCACGCACCTGGTCTCCCTTGGTTTCGTAGAAGCCAAGTCAGATACTTCACTGTTCATCTACCGTCGTGGCACTGATACAGCTTATGCTTCTCTACGTGGATGACATCGTTCTCACCGCTTCCTCAGCACAGCTCCGACGGCAAATTATCTCAGCTCTTCAGCAAGAATTTGCCATGAAGGATCTGGGTGAGCTCCACCATTTCCTGGGGATGCAGGTTCAGCGCAGTGATGATGGTATGATTCTCTCTCAGCGACAGTACATGCTTGACATCCTGGACCGAGCAGGCATGACAGAGTGCAAAACCTTGCAATCGTAGTCGACACTAACCCCAAAGTTTCTGCCGACTCTGGGACTCCAGTCGCCGATCCTTCAGATTACCGCGGCCTTGCTGGTGCCCTCCGCAGTATCTGAACCTTTACGCGACCAGACATCTCCTATGCCGTACAGCAGGCTATCTCCACATGCATGATCTCGAGAGGCTCACCTTGTGCTCTCAAGCGCATTCTTCGGTACATTCGGGGTACTTTACATCTGGGACTTATTCTTCGGCCACGACGCTGGATGACTTGGTGGTCTATACTGATGCTGACTGGGCCGGTTGTCCAGACACTCGCAAGTCCACTTCGGGCTACGCTGTGTTCCTTGGCGACAACTAGTTTCTTGGTCGTCTAAACGGCAGAACACCGTCTCCCGCTCCAGTGCTGAAGCAGAGTATCGCGTGTGGCCAATGGCGTCGCTGAGGCTTCCTGGCTTCGCCAGCTTCTTCATGAGCTTCATACTCCGCCTTCTCCGCGCCACTCTTGTCTACTGCGACAACATTAGCGCGGTCTACATGTCTTCTAATCCAGTCCAGCATCAGCGAACGAAGCATATCGAGATCGATCTTCACTTCGTCCGTGAGAAGGTGGCCATGGGCGCCGTTCGGGTCCTTCATGTCCCCACGACATCTCAGTTCGCCGACGTCTTCACCAAAGGGCTGCCCTCTTCGGTGTTCACTGAATTTCGGTCCAGCCTGAATGTCCGTGGCTAAGCACCGACGTTCAGACTACGAGGGCGTGTTAGCATATTCTGTTATGAGCGGGCTCTAGGGGGTTCGGCCAGGCCCTATCTCCCTGTGGGTTCGGCCAGGCCCTATCTCCCTGTCCGGGCTATTATATCCTTTGGCAAGGGGGTTATCTTCTAGACTAGTAATTCAGTTATAAAGTAGTTATCCCCTTGCCTCTATATGTACCTAATCATGGCTCATCAATAACACAATTCATTCCATTCTATTCCATCTCCTTCAAGGTGGAAAGAAGGGCGTCCCGAAGTTGAGTGTCTTGGTGGGGAGGCGGTTCAACAGGTAAGTTGCCGTGTGAAGGCCTTCGACCCAGTAAGAGGCAGAGAGGGACGCCTGAAACAGCATTGAGCGCACGATGTTGTTAATGGAACGAATCATACGCTCAGCTTTACCGTTTTGGGAGGAGGTGTACGGGCAAGACATTCGTAGTTGCACGCCATTGGTGAGGAAGAAGGACCGGGAAGAAGAATTATCAAATTCTCGGCCGTTATCACATTGAACACTCTTGATGGGACATCCGAACTGGGTTCGCACATATGTAAGAAATTGGTTAGTGCAGCAAATGTCTCAGACTTTAGACGAAGTGGAAACGTCCATAAGTAATGAGAACAATCATCAAGAATGACAAGATAATACTTGTAACGGACACACTCGACAAGGAGCTGTCCAAAGATCACAATGAATCAAATCAAAATTCTTGAGTGCACGAGAGTTTGAATTGTGAAAAGGCAAAGGATGTGTGACGACAAGCTGGCATGCATGACATAAGGTGTCGATTGTGCTTTTATTACAGGGAATGGATGTGTACTAATGAGCTTGGATAGAGCCTCAGAGCCGGGGTGGCCGAGGCGGCGATGCCAAGTGTCGACTGGTGTGGCGGTGGCAGCAACAAGGGCGTCTGCTGGAGGAAGATGACGCCGGGAGGGACAATGAGTAGAGTGGGCCAGCGCTATTGCACCTGGTGATCCACGTTCCTGGTGCGAAGATCTTCACAGAGAGGCCCAACGGGTCAAACTCAATGGAACAATGGTTATCAGTGGTAAACTGGCGAAAAGATAGAAGATTCTTGATGATATTAGGAGCAAAGAATATTATTAAGATAAAAGGGGCCAGGTAAGACTGAATGACCAGAAGCTGTTGTAACAATTGCCAATGATAATGGAGGAAGGATAAGTGGAACGGGCGGGCGAAACAGCGAGACGTTACCGATGTCGGGCGTCATGTGAGCGGACGCGCCGGAAGTCGACGACCCACTCGATGGTGTTGGGGGGGTTCAGAGTCATCGTGCTGAAGTTGTTGGCTAGATGCTGCTGATCCACCCGCCTGACCAAGGAGTCCATGGCGAGGATAGAGGCGGCGCAGGTGGCTGCACCGGAGGCTGCTGCTGTAGTACGCCTGTTGCCACTGTGGTGACGGAGGACGCGGCGCCTGCTGCTGTTGGACATAGGCGGCGAGCATGGCCTGCTGATAGGCCTGCGCTTGCTGGAAGGCCTGGGCCGTCTGTGGGTTCTCGGCGCGCGGGTTTCGGCGCGATCTGCTGAGATGGAGGGCGCTGCTGTCCTTGATGATGGCCGGGTCACCCCCCTGGTTAGGCCACATGGTGATCTTGCCCGTCCAAGGTTGTAGAGGGACGGCCACAGGCTGTTGCTCTTGTTCCGACGTCGGCGGCGGTTGGAGTTGCCGGAGGACGCCGGGGGTGGAGGGTCGTGGCTGTGACCCGCTGCCGGTAGGAGTGGTCGCAGGGCCACCAGTGGGCGTAGGCAGCGGTTGGCGTACTGGAGCTCTTCGGGGTGTTGGCGAGGAGAGCACTCGGAGAAGACGATGCAGTAGTGCCGGTGATGAGTTCCTCGAGGAGCAGCTCATTGCGGACCTCGTCGAACGAAGGGAACGGGCCACGGCGAAAGTGAATCCGCATGTGACTGAACTTGTCGTTGAGGTCGGGCAGAACATTGAGGACGAGGGTGCGATCGTTGATGGCCTCGCCGAGGTCCCGGAGTTTGGCCGCCATGGACTTCATCTGGCGGCAGTAGTCGCTGACGGACAACTCACCCTGAGAGAAGGCACGGAACTCGGCGTCAAGGCGCAGCGCGCGAGTTTCGCTGTTGCCCAAGAACTGCGCCTCGATGCCAAGCCATGCTGGCGAGCAATGCCGCCGCGGACGCGGACTGAGTCCATGACTCCGTTGGTGACCCGCGCCCGTAGATCCAGGAGAGCACGACGGCGTCCATGCGTCTCCATGCCGAAACACTAAGATGGGTGGCATCGGAGAGACGTGGCTGGGGAGAGAGCGTAGCAATCCAGGGTGAGGAGAACGAGATCACGCCACCGATCATAGTGATTGGAAGCGGATCAAGGACACGGACCGACAAGGGTCCGGATGTTCTCCACGCCGGCGGCCTGGGCATGGAGATTAGCGATGACGGCGTCTTCGAAGGCGGCGGCGGCGTCTGCTGGTGGGGCGTCGTCATCCTCCTTGGGGTGGATCGGCCCGTCTGCGGGCTTCTTCAGCCTGATGGGCGAGATCGGCGGCGGCGCGCCGCTCCTTCTCGAGGGCGGCGGGTGGCGGCAAGCGCACGACGTTCTGCGGCGGCAAGCAGCGGCCTGGGCAGCAGCGTCGGCTTCGGCGGCAAGGGCCTTGCGCTTCTCCTCTTCAGCAGCAGCGTGCTCCTGCTGCTCGGCAGTGAGCGCGCTGTCGTCAGAGGGAAATGGTTGAGGCGCCATGGCACGATGAGGAGCGGCGAAGCTGCGTCAGCGGCTAGGGTGCGGAAGCGAAAGGTCACGGATCATGACGGTCTCTTGATACCATGATAGAAGGTGTAGGTCACGTAATATTGGATTGATCTTCATATGAGAAACCAGGGTACAATATATAGGGGCCTAGCCTAGATAATCTCAACCACCGTGACTTATAGAAACAGAATCACGTGGGAGATGGCGATCTGATCCTATGCGTGAAACAAAAAGGCACAAGGCTGGCGATAGCCTTGCCGTGCATGTGTAACAGCTAACCATATTGGCTAACAATTACTGAAATAACAGGAGTACAGTGCTATGAGTTTCAAGACATGCATCTATGAACCAGAAACTGATTCTATAAAGATGGTGTCATTAGCAACTAAGCAAGCTTCGTAGTATGCATACCTTGATGCTACCGTGCCATGACAGAAGCAATCTGAACATATTCATCTCCAGTAGCAATATTTGACCAATGGAAGTGTATTCTACCACCGCCGCCGCCGCCCTCCACCATGTAGACCTCCATTGCCACCAGACGCTGATAATGATGAGTTATATCTAGCAGAAGTCCTTGAAGAAATAAAGAATTGTCCCTCCAGAACCACCACCAATCCCGCCTTTAAACGTCCCGTTGGAATTCTTGTAGCACCTTTATGGCTTTCACCATCAGAGCTCAATGAGCCATAAATAGCAATTTTGAAAGTGGCCATTTCATTGATCCAATGACTGGATTAAGAAATTGATAAGACATTAGAACATAAAAGAGTACAAAATCTTGCAAAGTAAATGCAATTAGTTCCAGAAAAGAAATGGGTGAGGTAAGTCAAGAGTAAAGTTAGTATAATGTGATTATTACGCAGTGCTTTATGCGTGTCAAGATCAGAACAAAAGAAAGACAAATATGCTGATAGAAAACTCATATGATAAATAAAAAAGCTTGAAAGAATACAAGAAATACATGGAAACATCCCATACATGGGTAAAGAGGATATAAATACTATGCAATACAAGATTACAACACAAAAGATGGTACCTACCAATTAATCCCCCACCAGCAGTGTGATCAGCTGACTCAGAAGAACCACTACCACTCCCTAGCTCACATGGAAGATCAGCATTGCCGTATTGTAGACCTCCTCACTTCTCATTCCATTGTAAATCCCTACGCCACCCCAGCCTCCATGCCCGGCACCACCAGCAGCTCCATATTTGAGTAAACTTTCCTTCCCCAATGCCTTCCTTGCAACCTAATCAAAGAATCCAATTAGCTGAGCGAACAAGTTGCAACATTGGTAAAAACAAATTCCAGTTATTTACTGATTGCAACAATAAAGCACAAAAATCACCTAACTCTGAGGCACTTATCGTGCCATTTTTGTAAGAGTTACAGTTCTTGCTCGATGAATGTGAATTATACTCCCTCTGACTATGCCACTGACAATTATGTCTTCAACACGGCAAATCTGCAATGAGAATTTCTTACCAAGAAGCTTAAACACAATCAACACACCCCTTACTGCTGCCATTTAGCCAGTTCACATTTACAATAATAAACACAAATATAATTAAGAGTGTAGCATTAATTTAATTCAATATTTATCATTACAAGGAAATAAATATTCGTTAAGCAATCAATATATATTGGACTTGTCATAACATGATGGTGTATTTTCATTCACAAGATGTCTGTCAAAAAAATCATTTACTGTATGGAGTACTCCAGGTAGCAAGGGATGGTTCTCACTTCCTTAAACAATGATATGTTAATTACCATATATGGGATATATATACAGCTGTTAAGATTTGAAAATCTGATATTTTTCATTTGGAAAGTAGAGGTAAAGTTGTAAATAATTAAATAAATTTTAGAAAGTTGGCACAGAATGGAGAAGGCTCATCTATGATCTATCTATTGTATGACCATGAAATTTGCGTTGGCGTGTCAGTTGGCATGGTATGCAGGTAAACATCTCCATAAGCAATGGGACACTGGGACAGAAATGATTATGAAAAGCCACAGGTGTAATTTATAGCCCGTCCATCCAACTCTCCTCTTAGACAGTTCTCTGGTTAATTTTCTATATTATATAAAATATGAAGCTAATGAAATATAGAAGTTTTCTCAAGAAAAGAATAACACAATGTTAATAAATGATCCTTACTTGTAGTGTAAAGGATAGGGAGCTGTTACATGGCAATCATCTGGGGGTGTGATTAGCTCACTGGGGCAAGTTTTACTTTCACAACGTGAAAGAGAGTCCCTGATAAACACAAAAATTCAATCCACTACATTATTTAAAAAGAACTAAGGATCATTAGTTTACAGTGACATAAGAGAACTTACAAGCTGCTTTGAACAGCATCATCTAATGGTGCCTGAACAAGGGAACCAGGACCAACCTTCTCATAGTATATATAAAGGGAAGTTGTTAGTTTAAAAACAATAGAATACTTTGGAACAAATTTCAATGAACACAAGCAGGTTCAGCATGACAAGATGAATGATGTGCATACCATAAACAAACCCCCAAGAAATACAGCCACGCAGGAAATAAAACAAGTTGATTTACTTATTGGTTTCTAAGAGCTAAGATAATAAATTCATCACTCCAATGCAGAATAATGCTAGTTGCTCCCCTCCCCAAAAAAAAGCGATAACACACCCAAAAGAGTGTACATGTATCATGTAATGCTAGTTGCTCCCCTCCCCCAAAAAACGTGATAACACACCCAAAAGAGTGTAAATGTATCATGTAAAGGAGGATTCGCCATACTATTGTCAGTTATATGGTTGCGTCAAAATATGTATTAGGGGGGATGATCATGTCATAGGTTCATATGGAAGAATGCATAGGATGTCACTCCCACTCCATGTAAAAGGGAGGTGCTATGTTTGGAAAACACTGGTTTATGAGAGAAAGAAACCACTGGTTTGTAAAAGGGAGGTTTATGTCATACCATTCAATTCATGCAAAAAATACCATCTATAATCTATTCATCTGCACTTGCCAACAACAACAGCAACAGCAAAGCCTTTCAATCCCAAGCAAGTTGGGGTAGGCTAGAGTTGAAACCCAACAAGAGCCATTAACAGAATACCATCCGCACTTGCCAAATATCATCTAATTCATTCCATGTTACCCGAAATACCATGATGACCCTTTCAACAAAAACCGTGATGAGCTAAAGGAGTAAACAAAATGAAGAAAATGACCCAACCACCTAGGGGATTGGAACACAATAAAAGACAAGCCCAACTTTCATTCTAAAAAACAAAGGCATTTTACTGAAGGTCCGCTCTTTCCGTGGACTGTCTGAAAGAATTGAGCTGGAATATTCATTTTCAGTGTTCTAACAGGCGCTAGGCGCTAGTCGGGCGGAGACTGGCCGCCTAGCGCCTAGGGGCGCCTAGGCGGCGCCTAGGGGCGCCTGGGGCGCCTGGAGCTACACAGGCCCACTATACAAGACAGCACTATTTTTTTTACTTAAATAGCAATCAAAACAAAGTTTTAGCTAAGTTTGAGCATATCAACATGACAACATGTATGACGACCTGGCGCCTAGCGCCTAGCTCTCTCTCATTTCCCTTTCCTTTTTCAAGTTTACAGGCCTCTTCTTGGTTCCAAGGCCAGAAATTTCTGGTTCCAACGCATATAATTCACTAGTTCCCAGGTTTTTCTGAAGGGTTTCTAGGCATTACTTTTGCTGGTCCCCAAGCATTAAGCATTAATTTTGCTCGTTCCCAAGCATTAGACATTAATTTGCTGGTTCCCAAGCATCAGGAAGTCTCTTTTCTGCTCATCCAACAGTCCCACGACCAGAAGCGTTCTTCACTTCTCCTTACCAGCATCCCAGCCGTTCTCTTCCTCCTCTCTTCCCCTCCATCCGCTGCAGCCTGCAGGTGTCCTCCGCTCGTCCTTCTCCCCTCTAGGAGCGTGGCATGTGGTGCCGGAGCACGATGCGCGGCGCAGGAGTGCGGCAACCAGACGAGCGGCGCACGGGGGTGATTGCGGTCCCTGGCGCGCACGCTCTGGCTCTCTGGAGCACGCGCTGGTGCGCTCACTGGCTAGGTGCTGCCGCCGCCGCACAAGGCGCCTAGGCTCCGTGGTCAACCGCCCAGGCTGCGGTTGACCCGCCTAGGCGCCCTGCCCGCCCAGTCGGCCGACCAGAGCCTCCGCGCGGCGCTGGGGTGGCGCCCAGCGCCTTTTGCCGCCTAGGCGGCCGCCTAGGGCCGCCTTTTCGAACACTGTTCATTTTGTAAGACCTCAGGTCTTTAAGAAATTATAACATAATATATTTGAGATGGAATGAAACAATGGATTGTCCCAGCTTAATATAACTTAGTGTCTTAGCGTATACCCATTGGAGAATACATCTAAAACAGAGTAATGTATATTGCATAGCACAAAGATGAGTAAAATAACAGTTCAAAAAAATGCAAGTATTCCATATGAGATAATCTTACTTCAATGTTGTAAAACAGAGAGAGAAAAAGTCTTCGTGCTTTTATTCCATCGCCAGGACCAGTCAAGTTAAGAAGTCCTTGCCCATAGACTCCCAAAGCAGCATTGGAAGATATCACTGACCCATGCTGTCACAGCAATAGAACAAAATTGAAATTCCAGTGCCAAGAAAAAAAGATTGACAAAAAGTTTTTATTCCAAATGACATACCCTGAGCACAACGAGGTTTCTTGCCTCAAGCATAGACGCAAGAACTACATCCTTACCCCCACCATCTATCTGAATATTGGAATCCCACATCAAGAGCACTTTTACATACATTCTGAAAGCACCATAGACCTTCAATAAGAGGAGAAAGTTAGGACTCAAGAAAAAAAGGATGTTTTAATGAATTTGCCATACAATCATAGAGTAAACTTAAAATGCCTCATACAGCACAGATCTAAGCACCAATATCACATAAGTACCAACTAATAGTACTCTTACATTTGATATTTTGATCAAACATAAACCCTAGCTTTTTTGTTTAAACTAAACACATTATACCAAGTACCAACCAACACTCTCATGTCTGCAATTGCTGAACATAGGACACTTTGCTAACACTTCTGCAGAATGTTGGTGAAGCACATCAAGTATCTTATGCTCCCTCAGATGTGTCAAAGCCATGTTGGACCAAATGGTAGGATATTGCAACTCTGTTTTCAGGAGTTGACCTTTCTACGGATAGTGTGACATCATGACACAAGAAGTTTGATATATAAGATACAACAAATTTAACTAAAAACTTCATAGTAAGGGTGTATAGAGAATTAGAAGAGCAGCATGCACTAAACAGGACAGGATGGGTTTTAAAAAAAAATCAAATTGTGATGTCGTCATCTTAGTACTCTATATATAGATTTGCTGCAAAGTGCAAACAGCATGGCACGGTTAGGTAGGTGAATTTCAGGGACAAAAATACAATCTATTTCATGCTATGGTCACTGAAACATACAATCGTGTGCAACAGAATATAATACTATCTCTACAGAGATGGCACAGTTGCATTAGAGGCATAGAGCATCATGTTAAAATAAACTTGTAATCTTGTGTGTTTTCCATTTTAGTTGTTCATTAGCCAGTAGTTTCCCATTGCATTTTTTCTGTATTAACCAGGCTAGCTGGATGTTAGTTGCATATGTTTATCGTTTCTTAGTTGTTGAGCTGATTCTTAGCAATCATGGGATGGCACGATATAGCTGGATCTGGAGCTTTGTAAGGCCACTGTTATTATGCATGTAATTGCCAACGTTTCGGGTATAAATAAGTGAGAAAGAAAATGCCAAAAAGCTGCTGAAGTTTGCAGCACCAGATCTGCCTGTCTCTTAAATATATATCGAGTTGATTACTTAAATATATAGGGCTTATGAATCATTTTAGCACCATCAATGAATGGAAAATCTGTTGGCAACAAAACATACCTTTATAACTGAGTCACTCATTAAAAGTTCTTCTGCAACCAGCTCAAATTCTGATATTGGATTTTCAGACAACCCAAAGCAGATGCTACCCTTGCTAAGTAGTCTGATTTGTCCTGTGACCTGACAAATATCAAAAAGGAGATAATATGTTGGAAATGCATGTAGGCAGAAGTGAAAACAGTAATACAGGACAAAATAGGTATCAAACAATAATAAGCAGAAGGCAAAAGGAACAGATATACAATGAATATTAAGGCTTCAGAACCGACCCAACCAGTATGATTTACAAGGAAACAAAGTCTAGCATGTGTGATGTGCATAGGATTATTTGCTGGCTAGTTAGAAATAGTATATTTAATTACTGATGAGGATGTGTTCATATAACATACATTTACTTATGAATCAGAATTGGAGCAATGCAAGATAAGCATGTGCATTACTATTGATTAGCATCAACAGAAATGTTACAGCTGCTTGGGAAAATTGGGCTACAGTCCATTTAATCCAAAAGAGAGGGCTTCATTTCAGTGTTCGGGAAATCAGCATTAAATGGAACCAAGTTGGCAGCTAGTCATAAGTGATCATCAAAATGATGTTAATGAGTCATCATGTGCAAACCTGTACTCTGGACCACAGCAACGGAACCAAAACTTTAGCATTACATTCCACAAGCACATTGGACCAAAGTCTTGTCACCGGGAAACCCAGCAATGGAGTTTCTGTATGTGTGGTGTAGTTCCCGTTGCTGACCTTTAGAGTCTGCAACGAACTTTCATATATTGTACCTGCTGCGCCTGCATTCTGAGGGCACCCAAAACTTTGTCCACCTGATGAGTGTGAAAAAAAGGATTGTTTGCCATTAGCCCATTACAAGAAAAAGAAAGAGGGGGCAATCGCATTACAAAAAAATTACGAAAGCAAAAGGCATGTGTTCCAATATTCAACATTCAGAATGGATATAAAGAGTGGCAATGGTGTTAACTCAAAGTGATGCGCAGAATGGTGAATTAAAAAGGGTAGGATAATCAAAAACAAAAGGTTATGGAATGTGTATCAAACAATAAAATTGTGAAAAATGAAGGCAAATAATATTTTAGCTGAGTAGATTACCCTATTCAAATAGCACGATTTCACATTCTCTAGATAAGCAACTAACCAAGCCTTTGAAAATCAATATAACACTGCACTATTTAAAATTCCATTTCAATTGTTCTTTTACTTTGCTCTGCAACTTTCCACCCCTCTGCTAAACTTTCTACTCTTTTACAGCCTATTCTAAAAGTGCCACTGTGCTACAAAAGAAAACATGAATATCCTATCGTGTGCATATGTACTGCCTATGAGGCTCTTGTGTTCAGTCCATTCATGTGTAGCTCAAGCAGTATTCTAAAAAATGGGCATCTAGTGGTGTTCTAAAAGTCGGTTCTAGCCTCTAGGCGCCGCCTAGGTGCCCATTAGGCGCTAGGCGCCGGCCTGCCGCCGCGATTTGCTTCCAGGCGGCAGGCTAGGCGGCCTAGGCACCTAGGCGGTCAACCGCGGCGTTGTGCGGTTGACCGCAGCGCCTAGGCGGCGCGGTGCGGCGGCACTGAGGCTATTTGGTGGCCAGAAATGTGGCCCGTCAGTGTGGGGGGAGGCGGCGAGCGGTCAGCTTCGGCGGAGGGCGGCATGCGCACCGTCAGATCGGGCGACGGCAGGCACGCGTGCGGCCGGATCCGGCCATCGCTGTCACCGTTGCCGCCGGAGGGGAACACTAGGGAACGTGCGGATCCAGCCATTGTCGTCGTCATCGCCGCCAGAACACCACGCCAGAGGGGAACACCAAGCAAGGAGGAGAAGAGAGGAACACATGCAGGGAGGAGAAAGGTGGAAAAGAAAAGAGGGAAAGGCCTGGGAGAGGAGAAGGCCTGGAACACGCTGGGACTATAGAAAAAAGGAAGAACGGAGCCTGGGACTGCAGAATAAAAGGGAGGTGAACCAGGAGCTAGGTGCCGGGTCACCGCCCGACTAGCGCCTATCGCCTACATGAACACTGTCGTCTAGCCTGCCTAAGTGACACCTATGTTAGGTGTCACCTTCCCACCTAGCCCAGCTACTAGTTGGCAATTATGAGCTCGGTGCCACCTGCCAAGTGCCTGTAAGAACTCTGAGCTCAAGGATCACACTGAGCTTGAGGACATGACTATGGATATTTGGCAGTTGCAGTATCAAGACAAACCAGTTAGTTGAGGGAAAGATGTTTGCATGCAAGAATGAAGCTGTCTATGTGTCAAATAGTTCCAGAAAAAATAAGGCTAGTCACTAGTGTAAATCAAAGCTTAGGGCCATGATGTTGCATTTTATCACAAGAAATAAAAAACAAAATTATTTACCTAACATTTTAAAACTGTGGTGTTTGCCACAAGACACCACAGAAGTGTGGCTTTGCTAAACGACACTCAACTCTGTGGTAGGTTGCTAATGGATACTTCTCCCATTAAAATAGTATTTGGCTGATTAGGAGAGAAACTTTGAGAAATGACCTCACTACCCTTTGTTTTCTCACTCTGCAAAGTGGGCCCAAGCACCAGTGTGTACCAAGGAAAATCAAAAGGGATCAACAGTATTTGTACCAAGGTCAGAACTCAGAAGAAGTATTTTCCAAGACTCTCCTCACTGAGTGATAAATAATATAATAATACTTGTGGTGCAGTGCCTAGCAGCAAATAACTGCAATTTGCAATGCAACAAGCCAACAGAGTGCACTAATTGAGTTAGTTCTGCAAGCGGCACACCAGCATCAGTATGTCACAACAACAATAACTTGGGTACAATTATTGTCATTAACTACTGATGTAAACAAATTAGTAATGCATGACAAAAAAGTGCCTATCATCAGCACTGTATATCATTTGCACCTATATTGTTCAGTATGAAAATTTTTGGCCCATTCTATGCTTCTATGGAGGAACAACAGTGGCATGAGTTGTATATAAACTAATTCCAGAAAAGCACTCACCGTGAACTGTAATCTCCAAATCCTGTTGAATACTGTAACAGTCCAGAGATATCCTCCCACCACCACCTCCACCCCATCCATTACCACCAGCAGCACTTATTGTACCATTTCCATATCTAAGAATGGCATAGAATAAGCCAATAAGGAGAGTTGGATCTCACAGGTCACCACAGAAAGCATAGACAGATTATGGGGTTTGCCTCAATAAAACTCCTAGGGAAAGGTTTACAAACGATTAAATGATTAATAAGGGTAACTTTGTGTTACAATAATAATTAACTAGTAGTTAATCAATTTGAGCATAAGTAATAACCCAACTCTGGCCCTATAAGGACTATTCAATACAAAATCCTATTAAACTTAAACCAGCAATCTCATGTGGACAGAGCAATATCACTAGCAACTTTGGAGAACAAAAGAACATGTTTCGCATGGCTGGTACTACAAAAAACTAAAAAAGTAACTAAGGATGGGGGAGGGCAGAGATGGTTGACATCGAAGGAGGTAACAAGATGCATGCAGATAGGAGCAGTGGAATGCAGAGTTGGCCACGATCTGAATTAGGTTATACAGAGTAATGACATGGATAATGCAATTTGGATCAACTACAACTTGAGTCAGATTTCAATGGGTTTAAGTTTCTTAAGGGTGTGGGGGCTACTAATTCACTGCCATTTTTTCTTTTTCATTTTTTGAAACTCAACCAAGGTGCTGGCTGAGAATGACCTCACAAGGGATATCGTTGATGAAGTCATTGGGGCATCAAGCTCAGTTTGAGGTCACAACCTTCCAAGGCAAGCTAATAGGAAGATTCATGGAGTTGGACAGACTATGACCTATCAAAGGCGTGGAAAAATGGTGGTTCAAGATGAGGAAGACGAAGATCGGCATGATGATTCATGGAATGATGAATCCGAGAAAGAAGATCCATATGATGATGTGGATGTGAGTGAGAATGATGAAGCTACCGATGCCCAAGATGATGGAGAGAATGATGATACAACTACCAATACCAATGAGTTTGACGATGGCTATTGATATTTGAGAGATGGGGTTGTTCGGGACTTGGGGCCTCGAACTTATTTCCTACTCTAATTATGCTACATTGCTATATTATTGTTGTTGTATTGATGCTTGGTATTGTGTTGCTACTTTTGTCATGCTATATTGCTATTTGTCGCCTCACCTTATGCCTTACCACTTAGGCGGTAAGGCGGTAGTCCACCGCCTCACCTTACCGCATTAATAACTATGGGTGTGGCCCAAATATTAAGGATCATAACAGTGCTATGTATTTATATTCAGAATTGAACTAATTTAATGCCCAACAACATTTCCTGTCACAAACCACAACCTTTCTCGATGTTTCAAAATTTAAAGGAGTATTGTTGCAAAGATTTCTCCTATAGTAGAATATTGTATATATGGTCACAGGGGAAACTTAAAATATATAAGATAGCATTCAAGTAACTGGTTGGCAACTGAACCAAGCAATAGAAACCAAATTGTATAGGTAACAAAAGAGGCCAGTTAACCTATTAGCTTATGGTTTTTTTATTCATTTTGAAATAATTCCAACTAAATCCTTCTGAATGCATGCCTATCCAACGTCTAATGTGGGGAAATGGCATAGTGATTCATTGAAATGCTTCATTAGTTTCTGAGATAGAACTACTTCATAATGTTCACAACAAAACTACTATGTTGCCAATCAAAGTGTACAGTTTATATATCTATGCACTAGTCATAATCTGCTATTCCAGTACACATAGAAGCTCAGGTTGTTAAATGCTAAAGCAATTCATAGGAGATCATGTAAAAGTCAAATAAGTGTAGTTCTTACAGTTTGAAAGCATGTATTATAATGCTTCCACCAGACCCGCCGCCTCCTTTAAGACTTCCCACACCACCTTCAGCAAGTATATCACCATTGACATTCAAAAACTCAGTTGCCCTGAGCATGACACGGCCTCCACCATCCCCTCCAAACTGATGTTCAGAAGCCATGCTACCACCCTTGCTCCCATAACTCCACGGCCATGCTAACGTGGACCAAGCATACACATCGCCTCCCCAGTTGGTGTCATTGGAAACTTTACACGATGCGCCGCGTCCACCATGTCCCCCGCCGGCTCCTTCCAGGCTATGAGGCGTGCCACTCGTCTGGGGAGGAGGCTCACCCGCAAGCGCGGTGGTGTTGACAGTGGAGTGGTGATCCAGTGACACATTGGTCGCATACAAACTAACTGAGCCCGCAATCACATCCGCATGCTCACCGATAGTGATGCTCCCAGACACATTGATAGTGATGTAGCAGCCCGCGACGGGACAGATGATCTTAACATGAGGAAGAATCTGCACACTTCCATCGCCGTACACGCAGATATCACCGTCCAGCGAAGAGCTGGAACTTATGACGCAGATGGTATTGAACGATCCCGAGCCATTCATCTCCTCGCAGGACCTCGAGTTCGCCGAGTAGCTCCGGCACGGGAGCTCCCCCGCCACCGCATCGTCTCCGCCACCGCCATCAGAGCGACCTCCTCCACCGCGTCCCTCAACGACGACCAGCCCGAACTGGTGGTCCTCGTCCTGCAGCGCCGACGCGGGGACAGGGCCACCTCCGCCACAGACCCACCCCGCCGCCGCGACCAAGAGCACCCAGAAGGCGACGCGCCTCATCGCCGCCGCCGCAGCAGCCGCCGCCGCCGATCGCCCTCGAACATAGCTCAACAGTGGCGCACTTGAGCGGGACGCGGCGCGCCCCAGATTCGCCGCGAACGGGTACGGAGTACGGGTCGGCTTGGATCTCGCGGGCGGGAGCGCAGATCCCCGAACCCTAGCGCCCGCGCTCGGCTGTGGAGGGGGGAGATGGACAGCGGAGACGAAGCAGACTAGCAGCAGAGTGTGAGAGTTGGGGGAAGAGAGAGAGCGAAGAAGTTAGACTTTAGAGGTGGATGGAGTGCGAGACATGAAATTATGGAATTGAAATTGAGCGTAATATTTGAAGCTGGTTAGATTCTATTTCACCGCTATACTTTATTTTTTAAGTAGTGTTTGGTTTAGCTATAACTCCATGGGACAAAAAAACTGGAGTTGGAATCATGTCGAACACACCTTATTTTCGATATTTTTTAGATTTATCTATTGATACAATACCTGAAATTATAAGTTATTTTTGTTTTTCTAGATTTATCTATTTGATACGAGACCTGAATTTATAAGTTATTTTTATTTTAAAAAATTTATCTATGGATTAATGAATATAACGTATATGTATCTAGATTTATTGATCTATAAATGAATGTGATAAATATCGAAATGGCTTACATTCGAAAATGAAAGGAGTGTTGTATTAAAAAATATTATCTTATAGGGTATATGTATTTAAAATACAATTCTAATTTATGTCATATAAAATATATACAATATATATATTTAAAAAATGATCTAACAATGGTCTAGTTTATGTTATATAAATAGATTTGTAGCTAACTCAATCCTAATCCTAGTTGGTTTGACTTGTGGTATAGTTAGTTTAATGGTTTATGTCTTAGTGTTGTTTTGGTAGGAGTGGCCACTATGTTAGTGTGAATGAGTTGATGGTATATTTCCATTGTTATATGCCTATGTAGGATGATGGTGGTGATTTGATCTAATCATGAGTTGAACACTTAAATACTTAGTTTGTTATGAAAAGTATTGTTGCACGTTTTGTCTTGTGTTGTTGTATATATTTATATATGTTACATATTTATGATTTGTGATATGTTATCTTTATGTAGTCACATGGTTTGGATGTTATATACAACATAGTTAATTGGGTAAGGGTTACACGTGGACACTCGTTAGCTATACTAAAACTGTACTCGTGCATGGATATGGGTTTCTTCGCATGTATAATTTATTCTGATGAGTGTAGATATGGGTGGGCAATATCCATCGAGTACAACCCCATTGCCATCTCTAAGCTAGAGTGATTTGTCTATATGGGGTTAGACTTGGCTCACAACGAGTCCACACTTTATTGTTGTTTGTTTGTTTGATGATGTAATCATTTATGATTTTATGGGATGTGATTTTGTTCTCTATTTTAGATGAAATGAGATGAGAGAATTTATGATTGAACGGATGGATGGGATGAGTCATATTTGTATAGGTATTTTCTCAATCATGTGGTAAGTGCCTCTACCACCCAATGAAAAAGCTTCCTTGCTTTACAATCCACATTTAGTTAGAGTCGTCCGTGTCGTCATCTAGAGGTGGCTCGAGTAGAATCCCTCCACAGCCACCACCGCCCTTCCTACTCTCCCTTCTCCTCATCGTTGTCAAAGTGTGTTATCATCTCGTTGGGCCTCTCATGCAACCGCAAAGGAAGGCGACAATGGGGTGCCTTCTCCTCTTGTTTGTGGCGGGGCGCTAGAGTCGTTTCTAGTATGATAGCTAACTGCCCTCCAATCGGCCTGGGTGTGCTAGTGGCGTTGGTGGTTGCGTGGTGTCACTAGACCTTTTGCGGTGGTTTGTGCTCGTAGATCTGATGTTGTTCGCCCTAGATTTGGCAGTAATTCTGCAGTTTTCTCTCCTTATGTTGTCACCAACCCCTCTCCTCCGTCCCCGTCGTCGGCTCCCCTCCCCTTGTCGTCACCAGAGATAGCCAACGAATCTTCGGGTGGTGGCGGCGTAGTTGGCGACAGGGTGGCATCTCCTTCTTCTCATCCTCTTTTGTCCGTGCAGATCTACTTCTTCCTCCGCTTCTATTCCCTATTGTCGCCAGAGGCTTATTGCGGCGAATGGTGGCGCACAGTGACCGCTGTGTGGCGCTTGGTGGGCTAGCGGTTTATGGCGGCCACACGATGGCTTTGACGAGGCCCTATTTCTTCTTCACTCATCTTTTTTTCTCAAAGCTGGCAAGAGTATGCCAATACTGAGAGAGCGCTAACTGTAGTATTTATAGCCATAATAAGTAAATTATTAGAAAAAATGAACAAAAATAAAGAAGGTAAGAGATAACAGTAGGCTAGTGCTAAAGGAGCGTTCACTAGTAGTATATTGGGAGGTCACCGATGGTGAGAGGATCGAGCGACATGCGGAGGTAGAGCGTATCTCGCTAGTTGGCCACCAACGACTAGTACAGGTCGAAGTTGCAGTTGTACTTCACCGCCCCACGAGTAGAGTCGTGCCTTGCCGCTGTCCTCCCCACCATCAACAATGTGGAACTCGTGTGTCGCCAGCACCGCCGTGGCCATCGCCTCTTCATGCATCCTATGCCCTGTTACTTGGACGAAACCCCACTCCACCGCCATCGCCGCCAATGTCGATCACTGGGATGGTCTCCAGCTGTCGACCTTATATGGAGGAGGAGGCGACGACCGCCATTCCTTGAGGGCCTCGGGTGTATCCGCTAGAACACGTAAGATGTGAAGGACATGTGTGACACCCTACGTGAGGAGGCCACAGACGCTGACAAGGTGGCGTTGAGCGCGCGGAGCTCGACTGTGCAGTTGTAGTCGGCGGTGGAGGCTGACATGGTGACTGCATCGTCGTCAACATGTTCGGTGCAACAACGCATGTTGCTACGGTGAAAAGCTCGTCGCACGTGGCTACGGTGAAAAAAGATATTTGATGATTTATCACTCCTAAAAAATGGCATCGATTGTTTATCGCTTTGATCCACTGTCATATACTCAGATTATCCACGCAGGTGACAAATTATTAAACACAACTTTTTTAGTGGTAAATAATCGAATGTGAAAAATGGTAAAATACCGACAACGCTGTAAAGGAAACCATTCTTCCCCCCTCCGGCCTCCTCACCTCCCTCCTCGCGAGGTCGTCGTTGTCTCCTCCGTTCCTCCCAACCCGGTGCTCGTCGCCGTCGCCGTCGCCGTCGCCAGGAAGGGAGAGGAGGGCTAGAGGGGACCGGGGGAGCAACGCAGGGAAAAAGCGGGCGGAGGATGGGGTTCATCTCGTTCGTCGGGAGGGTGCTCTTCGCCTCCATCTTCCTCCTCTCCGCCTACCAAGAGTAAGCGCGCCGGTCGAGCCGCTTCTTCGCCTTCTCGCTGATCTCTGTTAGGCCCTGACCGTCTGGGTTTGGTAGGATCGAGAGCTTTGCGGTGCCGTGCGGTCAGGTGAGATCTGAGCGTAGTATCCTTGGATCTTCGATGTGACAGATCTGAGAGTAGGTACGTAGATGCTGATTAGCGCCATATCGTCGTGCAAGTAGAGGCATAGGGGAGGTTCCATCCCAGTGCGAAGGGGAGGGGATCGGATCAGATCGCACGCAGCATGATTTTGAATCCTACATGGTACACGAATGCATCAGTGTCAGTGGTAGTATACTAGTATGTAACTGCAGTATGTTGAGAGTTCTGGACAGTAATTTGCAGTTCCCTTGATCCCATCTGATCCAATTACTCTACTGTATTCAATATTCATCCACATTCATTTTATCAGCATACCACTGGTTGGCGGCTTGGCGCGTTGTCTTTGCCTCATTTTTAGCTGATCTGATGTGCTTGTTTTGGCTTTGCCAAGGTTGCAAGGATAGCAGCGACATGCTATTGATCGATTGAGCTACATGTCCAACTTGCCTTCCATTTCATTCGATAGCTTAGGAGTGGCAATGTGTCGGGCTTCTGATACCTTGTGCTACTAGTGGTGAGGGTCACCCTGAACCAATTCCAAGTTATGAATGTGTTCACAATGCTAAGTTAACATTAACTGCAGTGGACATTTGCTCGTGTAGATTTGTCTGTTAGGAAGTGACTGTCAGCTGACCTTTTTATTATCTATATGTAGGAAGCAGGTCTCTACACTTTTAGTAGAAAAATGGTTAACCAGAGAGAATGATTTGGAGAGAACTGTGTAACTCATATTGCGCCAACTGATAATTGTGTTCGCTTATGGGGCACATTGGTCAATGCTTTATAAAGTAGTTTACTATTGCAGTGCCATGTATAAGGAACAGATGACCTCATGGTTACTGTATAATTGATCACTTAGGCTGCATAATCCCTATGATTTGCTTGGTCGAATGACTAGCGACTATCATTTTTAGGATAGAACATTGATGTGGTCATGTTTTCGTATGTTGTGAGTAATAATTTACTTTGTCCATTTTGTAACTTTGTTTTTCCTGTTTAGTGTTCTGAACATCAAAATCATCTCAAACAGACAAGGGTGACCGAAATTTGTGTTGAAAGTTGAAACATTCTCTTTCTCGATTAGTTGGTAACTTGGTATTGTGGTGCGTGTGTTTTCCCTTGCTTCACTGCAGATCGTCCACTCACAACAGATTGTTGTAAGCTTGCCAAAATTTGTCTACCTGTTATGTTATGGTGATGCTATAGCAATTAGCATGCATTAGCATTCTTATTTCTGCATGTTATTCGAATGTAAATGCTTGAATCTTCTGTCAACTAGTACTGAAGTCCAAGATCAATTTCTTTTATTACAAGTTGTTAAGCTGGATTGGTCATTCCCATATGTTTAGTCTCTTTTCCATTAAGGACAGTCATACCTTGTTAACTCCTTATGAATTGTTAGCCACAAAATTGTTTCAATCATTAAGTTGCACATTCAATTTGAATTCCAACCATTCCACCCAAAACGAGTAGTTCTTATGCCAGGCTGTTGATCATCACATTTTTTCTCTCAGGAATTGGCCATACAAATTCTTTTAGTGGCCATACATTTTTTATACTTCTGAATTTCTTTTAGTGGTCACAAATTCGTTTCACTTTTAATGCACCTTTTGTACTGTTGGAAAATCATGAAAATAATTGTCAAGCTTACATGCAGGTTTAGTGAATTTGGAACTGATGGTGGACCAGCAGCAAAGGCCTTGAAGCCAAAATTTAATCTATTCATCCAGCAAGTGTCCAAGAATTTAGGAATGACACTGCCACATATTGATGTAGGCATATTGCTTTTATTTAGTAACCCCCTTCTACCTTGTCTTATTTATAATCACTTCAACATAATATTGTTTTTTATTTAGTTACTACCTTCCTTGCCTTTCTTTCTCAAGAATCAATTGTACTTAGTTTTGATAGCTGTCGCTTTGTTTGCTTACAGATAAAAACTGTCATTGCTGCTACCATGTTTCTTAAAGGATTAGGTGGTCTTCTGTTTATCATCAGCAGCTCATTCGGAGCATTCCTACTGGTGGGTACTGTTATTCTGGCTCTGTACCGATAGTTTGTTACAAGGTTTCTAGATGCATTCTGTTGTTTTAAGGATCCTATGTAAAAAAGGTTGTTCAAATTTATGCTTGATTAGTGTGGTTTAGTACCTTTTGTCTTTCCCTTTATAACTATTTTCATATTCTTTATCGGAAATTGAAACACAAAACATTTATCTTGATCATTTGTGCAGCTTCTTACTTAGCATTTATAACACCTATTGTGTACGACTTCTACAACTATGAAATGGAGTCATCGCAATTTGTTCAGCTTTTTGTCAAGTTCTCACAGGTTTGTTAGCTTACTACATCGCTTTGTAAAGTTTTGATTCGAAATATTTCATCAGTTGTTATTAATTGTTACAATCCCCACATTTCTTCTCTGTTCAGAACTTGGCACTTTTGGGTGCACTGCTCTTCTTCTTGGAATGAAGAACTCTATTCCAAGTAGACACTCCAAGAGGAGGTCTGCAAAGGCCAAGACAAACTGAAACCAGCAACTGTAGGAGGGGAAGCTGTTCATGCTCCTCGTCTTTCACACTTACTTTACAACAGTACATGTCCCACTTTTCCTCTTGAAACTCCATAGAAATTGTGAATTGGGGACTCACAGAACTTTGTATGTAGGGTATCTAAGCTGTCTTTCTCAATTCGGTCATCAGTATATCCTGTTTTTTTTTCCTGTCATCATAGTGCCATTTTTCTACCGAGATTGTTTGTATCAATGAAGATCAAAAAGATCCATATCAGCTTTTATACCATCTCCCCTCTTCGCTAGGGTTTCGTTTGGTTCAGAGATAAGATGAGACGTGACGGTTTTATTCCAGTTTCTTTTTATAAGATAAGATTGGAGGTTCTATCTTATGTTTGTTGGTTACGAGTGATAGATATGTCTTTGTTTTGTGTTTAGTCAGTGGATCGAGAGAAATGAGATCTTGTAGTGTTTTCCACGACAATAACAGGATGCAAAAAATTATCTGAAAATGCAACCAACGGTGTAAAATTTGGTTCAAAATAGCTTAGTTTTTGAATCAAATCTGTCTTGAAGCTCAATCACAACTAGATATGCCTATATATTAATGTAAATGTATTTCAAGCACGATCTCAACAAAACATACTTATATATTAGTATATTTTATATATGTTGGATATATTTAATTTATACTTTGTAAACAAGTAGATTTTTCATCTAGTTCAAAAGAAAATTCGATCATATACATTTATATGTAAATTGAGAATTTATCCGGTTCACCACATGTTACTGATAATTCTCAATTTCTATTGAAAAAATGATACATGATAAAATATTTTATATGCTTCTCTCCGATTTTGGATTGAAACTACTTAGTTGGTGTTTGATTTGTTAAACGAAGTTGAACATTATAGAGTGGTCTTGGATAAATTGATTTGGGATAGCCCCGAATAAACTGATATAAATAGATTGTTTGGTTAGATGTATAAAATTATTTATAATAATAATTAGCTATGGTTAATAACATATAATTATAATTATTTTTTACCTAAAAATACTTAATAACCATCAATATTAACTAATCATAAACAATAATTATAGTTAATAGAAATTGAACGACATCGTTCTATCTTTTTTGCAGCATGAAATGATTCATCATTTGGAGGTAATATTCATGGTTTCGTATACAATCACCAAATAGACTCAACATTTGAAACTGTATCGAACCATTTTAAATAAGAAAAACTGATTATATACCTTGCATTTAAATAGAAATTGAGGATTTACCCTCCTGACTCATATGTCATTAACCTATGTGAATTCCGTATATTATTAAATATGATGGATAAATCCTCAATTTCCATCTAAAGAGCGGGGAAAATATATGATCAAATTCCCCTTTTAAATGATTTAGTTAAAAGGAAGCAAACAAGCGTCCCATCCGGACGGTCGAAGCCCAATCGGACGGCCGAGGCAGCAGTGCAGCCCACCGCCCAAACCAATCGGAGCGCGCGGTGGCAACTGACGTGCGGGCCCAAATACCCATCGAATGGTTTGCTCTTTATTCGGGTTCCCGATACTACGCCTTCTCCTCCGACTCCGGCGATCCGTTCCGCCGCGCGCGAAGCCGCCGGCTCGGCCCGACCGCCGCCGACCAAATGGTAAGCACCGCACAGCTCGTATTCTCCCCCCACCCCCACTCTCAGGGGCAGCCAGATCCCACGGGTATCCGCGGAGTCATAAACCATTAAACCCTCGAGAAACCCTAACGAGCTGTTGCTCTCTTGCTGGGTGGCTGGTTCTGGGCCGCGACGCTGCGCAGGATTACCTCAAGACGGTGGTTCCGTCGCAGCTCATAGCCGAGCGCGGCGCCAACCTCGTCGTCATCAACCCAGGTGAGGTGACCCTCCGGAAGCCCTAGCCCTGATATTAATTGATCGTCCCTCGTATTTGTGCTGTTCGTTGACCAATGTCACTTTATTGGGATGATTTGAACAGTTCAAGTGTTTTTTTATTAAATGCTTGGAATTGTAGGTCGTACTGCATAAAGTGCATATGCTGCAACAGTTTGCCCACCTTTTCTGGACGTAGTTTTCCCCAATTCAATTCGCAGTTGCTCACAGTTGACCAAGTATCCTTGTTCTATAGGATCTGCAAATGTGCGCATGGGGTTTGCCAGTCAGGATGTGCCATTCAATATACCACACTGCATTGCCTGGCGTATCACACAGCAAGAGAATGATAGACCCAATGCTTTCTGTGCGAGATAAGGTGATGCAAATCATTGGAAGGTTGTCCCAATCAATGCAACTTATATTTATCCTTAGTAAATGAGATTTATGTTTGTTTGCAGGTGCTCAACTGCCATGCAACGCCATCGCAGAATGCAGAGCGGGAGAGGGCATATGATATTGTAAAAATAAACATTTTTCAGTGTTCCCTTTTTTGTATTATGTTTCTACTGGTGCTAATTATTAGTTAACACTCTTTCAGATTGCATCGTTGCTGAAAATAACCATTTTTGGATGAAGAAATACCTTCAGCAAACCAGGCATCACATCCTAAGGTACTATGTACATCTTAAGTCTGAACCACATTGCAATTGCATACCTTTGTATAAAGTATTATACATTACCTTCTTTCATGTTACATTAGCTTGAGAGTTTCATATTACTAGGGAGAAAGTAACACTCAAAGTGATTGACTTGAATACTGATCGCTATGCTTCTAGATATATTACTTGGTCTATCTTATCTAGTTATAAAGTCATGTATAGCCAGTATAGGCAGTGAAAGGTGAATTGACCACTTTTAACATCATCTGAGGCATGGTTGTCACGGCGTCGCCTAGGCGCCGATTAGGGCGTCCAGGCGGTCACCGCCGGACGGCCAGGGTGAATCGCCTCGCCTGGGTGAGTTAGGCGCCCGCCTGGAGCTTCTAGCGTCGCCCATGGCGCCTAGGCGGTCGCCAGGCGTGTCTGGGCGGACGCCTAGAGTCCGTGGTAGTGTCCTAAGCCTCTAAGGCGTGGCCCAGGCCCTTTCGGTTCCCTCTTCCCTTGCGCCGCCGCCTCTTCCCTTGCGCCGCCGCCTCAGTCCCTTGCGCCGCCGGCTGCCGGATCTGCTGTCCCTTGCGTCGCCGGCCGCCGGATCTGCTTCTCCTTGCGCTGCCGGCCGCGGGCTCTGGTTCCCCTTGCGAGTTGCGCCATCGCGGCGCCGCCTGCCTCTGCCCCTTGCGCCGCCGACCGCGGGCTCCGCTTCCCTTGCGCCGCCGGCCGCCCGGCCGCCTCTGCTTCCCCTGATCCCCTCCGTTGTCTGCTTCCCCCTCCCCTGCTCCCTCGCCGCAGCAGGCAGCAGAAGGCACGGGCCACGGCGCACGGTAGCTCGTTGTCTGCTTCCCCCTCTGCTCCCTCGCCGCAGCAGGCAGCAGCAGCAGGCAGAAGGGCACGGGCCGATGGGTGCAAGCAGAGAAGGCAGCCAGCAAACTAGCAAAGAAGGCAGCAAAGTGCTATGGATATGTGTGCTATGGACATGTGTGCTATGGATATGTTTGCTGAAATGCAAAGTGCTGACCTCTGTTTGCTGAATTTAATTGGTCGCTTAGGCGACGCCTAGGCGTCCAGTCGGCCCCCTGGCGACTGGTTTCGCCGGGCGCCGTGACAACCATGATCTGAGGATATAGTAGTCACTTGCTCCACCCCATTGGATGAACTACTCCACTATTCAGTTTGGGAATTTGAGTTCCATGTTATACGAGATCAAGAAGTCTTTGCTCTTGTATAGAAATTAAAAGGCTTATCATGGATTCATTATGTCTGTGGTGCCTATCTTTTGTTCTTACCATCTAAATGCATATACGATTGGTGCAAAAATGCAATCCTTTACAAAGGATCCCACAAGTAACATGCACATGACTATTTATTATTTTAGATCCATTCACAAAATGATCACAGGTGGTGGAACTAACCATCACAACAACCAACTCCTTTTTGTACGAGTAAATATATGTTATAGCAAGCATATCTCTATTCTCTAGTTCTCTACTCATAGCCATGACCAAGTGGGCAATTGAAATCCTGCTTCTTCGCATCAGTGCCATGATTGTGTCAGTATGCACCTTGTAGTGAACATAGAAATATAATAGGGGTAGAGGGAGAGAATGTGGAGATAGATGATTTGACATCAATGTTCTGGGAATTAATTTTCTTTGTTTAAGAAAGATCGTAGCATAATTTCTATGTGTTGATGTCGTTACATTGACCTCTTCAGATGGGGCGTGTTGATGGACTTTCTTCACAGCAAAGCAAACATGATAGTAAATTCACATGGACAGATGTAACAGACAAGAGTATTAAGTCATCCATGTCAATTGGTACCTTCTGATCAATCTGTTGCTTGTTTTATCAGGAAAATCTATTTTTTTTCCATTTCAGAGCTGTCCTGGTATTATCTAAAAAAGTTCACCTGTTAAACAGAAGCTATATTGTGTACTTGTATTCTGGCACTGCTTCTGTAGATATACCTGACCATTTGGAAGTTGCGTACTTGTGTACCAATTATAAATTGTTTGTATTACGTGTTACACCCCCTGCCAAATTGGTGGTAGTCCCCAAATTGGAAGTTCACTTGATTTTAAGCAGTGTGACACATCACAATGAGATCTTTTTATGGTCCTATATTGCCTAGCTGCTTTAGATTGTTGCAATAGGCGTTGTGTTTGTATTAATGATTTTTTTTTTTGTAATTTAAGGGAGACTTTCTAGCTGCTTGATTCTGCAATAACAGTTACTCTTTTAAACTATAAGAGCATTTCTGCAAAAGTAGTAAAGTACTTTACCATTTTATGATATCAATATTTTTCTGAACTCCACACAAATTGGTCAGAAAGGCCAGTTGACAAGGATGCAGACGAAAGAACATCTCCTGATGTGAATGACCCTAATTCTGAAGAAAACAATTATAAAGAAATGATATTTGGGGACGATGCTTTGAAAATCCCTCCTGATGAGTCATACTGTCTGAGTTACCCGATCAGGAGAGGCCATTTCAATATTTCTCAGGATTATTCATTGCACCAGGTATGACTTCAGATTATTGTGTCAATTTTCTTAGAAAATCATTTAGTTATAGTTATGCTTCTGCTTGATTTACTTGACAACACAGCCATTGAAATGATTAAGTTCAGTTATAGTTATTCTGCCCATGCCTTCCATTTACAGTTTTTAATTATTGGGCAAGCTGCATTTATCTATCTATTATATATTAAGACAGGGCAAAAAGGAGTCGCCAATAGATGACTAAAAATTACCATGTAATCAGACAAAAAGAAACACCGTTGGATCATGCTGAGTCCAGATTGTATTGGTGTAGATTGATTGGATACATATCACAGTGCTTCAAAACTGTATAAGAAATACAGATACATTTTAGAAAAAAACATATGAGTCACTCTAAAAAACATGAGTTATAGAGCACATACAACTTCGCTAACCTACTTTGAAAGAAACAATAACACTTAGCTCCACACAAGTAAGATTGCCCCAAATTATCTGTTATTATTTGCTCTGTGGTTTATTTCTTGATGTCGGGCATTTATTGTTATGATGGACCATATAAAAGTTAAATGAAATATTGAAATCTGGCTTGCAAATTTTAGAAAAAATCTATTGGATGGTTATTTGCTAGATGAAATTGATGGTAGTCTGCTCCGAAAGGGGTGGAAAAAGAGAGCTAAGTGAGAACTCTTTGTCTTGAATCGGTCCGTCAAACCTGTGTGCCATTTTGTTTTTCTTAATAGAATCATAATGTTAGACCATTAAAAAACTGCAGGTTTTAGAAGATTTACCGCACTATTTGGAACTGGATATTGACAGAAAAGTTGCATATCGATTCAAAAGATAGGCATTTATATTCTGCAATTCTTGTTCTGGGGAGACATTTGACAACCGAGGTATTTCTCCTATCCTGTAATACTAGACCCTCCATTCTTGTTACTTGTTTTGTATACATAGACATGGTCTCCAATGCACATGTGTTCATCATTGTTTTTACTTTTATCATATGTTCATAAAAAATAATTGAAAATATAACTGCTTGAAAGTATTTTTTATGAAAAAAATCTATTAATGCCATTTTCACATATCAGAATATCAGATCTTATCATTTGCATATACTAGTGAGTTCAGATTTTAAACTTTGAATACATACATTCTAGAACATCTATTTAGATTTTAGAATGGAGGCATTACCACTGTTCTCTTTACTTGTCCTTTGGATATCAAGAAGGTCTCTAGACTCTAGTACATACTTTTGGCCTTATTTTCTAAGTATATGTTGGCATAAAATATTTAAAATATAAGGAAGAATCAATTTTGCCTCAAACCACTGGGGCATCTATTCTACACGAACTACCACCCCCCCCCCCCACCCCAACTTACAAAACACGAACAAATAAGCTAATGACCCCCTGGAGAAAATGGCATGCTGTGCAATCTGATATAGTTTAGTGGATGATGGCTGAGTATTTGTCTAATCCCTCATATCACTGTTGTGCTGGTTCATGAATTCAGGAAGTATCCTTGATTTGACAAATAAGGAAAATATTGACCATGCAGATGATAAATGTGGCATATCTGCTGTTTGTTTACCTTAATACCTTTTACAATATCTTAACTGTAAAGTGCATGTTCTGTTGCATAAAGCTGATCTTGTTGATATTTCTGGTCAAAAGAGTTATATATCCATGCATGTCAGAAATTAAAGAATTGCTGTCAATTGTACTTTGCGATTTGGGGTTTAGCACGGCAGTGATACATCAGGTTTGTCTTTACATCCAATCACCTGTTGTTTTTTATTTTTTCCAATCACCTGGCACTTTTCATTTCTTTCTTTTTGCATTCTGAATATAACAGTTTTTATTTTAGATGGAGAACCTAATTAACTGGACCATTCATTCCTAAAGGGGAAGAAATGCAACTTCACACACATATATATATGGGTGTCCATGCTATATCCTATCCATCTGAATTGCTCTGAGTATTGTGAAAAACATAATTTTTTTTTTGAGAAAAATCAGCAGGCTCCTACTAAGATTTTGCATTAAAAAATTACACGAGTACAGAGTTGAAGGAAGATGAAAGAGAGAGAGGGGAGGGGGGGGGGAGAAGATTACAAAGACTCCAACCCAGAGAATAGGGAGTCTGAGTGGGGGGAATCTGCTAGACTGGTTAGAGAAGTTAACATAAAAAGGTTCTTCCAAGAAGATGGGGAAGGAGAAACGTTGTCGAAGATGCACTTGTTCCGCTGAAGCCAAATGGCCCAAGAAGCAATGATCACCACCTCCATGAAGAAGGGCCTAGAGAAGGCAATCAGACAGCGTCAAGCTTGGATTCCACCAACGGGTCTTCAGGCTAGTAGATGTGCAGTGAATTCCAGCAGTTGAGACTGAATGGACAGTTGAAGAATAAGTGGCAAGTGGTTTCCTCCCATCCTTGGTAACAAAGTTTGCAATTGAGATCCGCCTCTGTAGAAGGATGTGACGACGTCTCAACGGTCTTTAGAGTACAGCCTGTCAACAAGAAGGAGCCAGAAGAAGACTTTGAGCTTGTTAGAGCATTTTGACTTCCAAAGCCAAGAGAACACACATGAGGTCGAAGATTTAGGAAGGGGTGTTCGTAGAATCTTTTAGGGGAGAAGGTCGAGGAGTCCCAGATGAAGGACCAAGAATCCGGGATATGTTGGGGCAGAACAATGCTTTCAATAAGGGCAAGGAGATGGTGAAATTCAGGCAGAGCATCCTGAGAGATAGGCAAGACAAAGTGTCTTCAATGAGGAAGAGCGAGGAAATGCTTTACAGAGCAGTCTTTTTTGGTGGCGAACGAAAAAGTCTGGGGAATGTGCTTAAGGGGGGCCTGCAGCCAATAGTCATTCCAGAAAGAAACCGAAGAACCATTACCTAGGATAGGCCGGGCAAACCCAAGGAAAAAGGGAGATAACTTAAGGATGTCCTTCCACCAACAAGAACCTTTAGGAGTAGCCAGAAGCGGAGCCGAGTTAGAAGAGAGGTAAAGGTGCAAACAAGAAACCCAGGGGATGTCTTGGGAGGAGACGAATTTATAGATGTGTTTCAGAAGCAGGGCAGTATTTTGAGTGCGGATGTTGACCACCCCAAGGCCACCTTTCCTCTTGGGCCTGCAGACAAGGTGCCAGCTAGCCCTTGGGTGAGGGGAGGAGGTAGAGTTAAAACCTCTCCAGAA
>JAAALK010000945.1:0-38831 GCA_019279435.1 Zizania palustris
GTTCTCTATATAGCTAATGGGGCGCACTTTGAGACCTCGGCCAGTTTTAGAATTTCCCACTACTAATACCAAGCTAAATATGAAGCCTTATTACTAGGACTTGAATTGATAGAATCTATAGGTGCTAACATGTCCATGCGTATGTGTGATTCTTTTTAGTAGTGGAACAAGTAGCTAAGAGTGCTCAATGTTTTAAAGGGTTGCTAAATGATTTACTTGGACAAATGTTTAGACATAATTACTACTTTTGAACGACTTCAAAATCTCTCACGTGTCAAGAGAAGCCATTCAATTGCAAATGATTTGGCTCAACAAGTGTAACACCCCAGAAATTAAAAAGGAATAAATAAAAAGAAAATAATACTTAAATCATTTTTGGATTTATTTTCAAAGGAAAAATCACCAAAGAGCCTAATAAAGCCAAACAGGGGAAATACTCAGAATTTTGGACCTGAAAATTTTATGAGATACACTAGAGATCAAGATGTAATTTTAGAAATTTTTACAAATTTTAATCAACAGTGATTCACCCTTAATCAAATATGCGAATTACTGAATTATTTTAAACGGAATAAACTTTTAATCCTATTGGCCTCAACCCCGTAACCCCCTCCTAAAGCCTTTTAGGCCCAGCCCACACTGCTCTCTCTCTGGCGAGCGGGCCCCCGCTTGTCGGCGCTTTTCCCCCGCCTTCCCTCTCCCGCCCCCGCCCGTTGGTCCCACCGGTTCAGCCCCGCCGCGCACTGACCGAACTGGACCCGCCGCTCGGCCCCTTTCCTTTTTCGTTCGCCCAGCTGACAGGTGGAAGCCCACCTGTCAGATTCGTCTTCTCCGATGGAAGGGGATCACCCCCTTCCTTCCTCCCGGCTGATCAATTTCGGTTCTCGCGCGCGCCACCCGATTCGCCCGATCCGACACAAGATCACCTTCCCGGTCACCACCGCACCCTTTCCAATCCGTGGCCAACGCGGTTTCGCGAGAATGGAAGCTAACCGAAGCCTATGGAATGAGATCGCCGAGGGGAGGGAAACCTTCGGTTTCCTTCCATTTAGACGTCGACGACCCTATAAAAGCCCCTGTGGTCGCCGCCCTCTACCCACACCGTAGCAGCCGAGCCAAACGCACCAGAGCGCCGCGCCAGTTTTGGGTTCCTCCTCTGTTTCGACTGCGAGCTCTCGCCGTCGCCTCGGACTTCCTCCGTCCGTCGTCGCCACCGTCATGACCACTAGAGCCCCGCCCGTCCTCGGCCACGACTCCGTTGGTCGAGAGGACCGTGAGATCGCCTCGCCGCCGACGAACCCGAACGGTTCCTCCGCCCCTCTTCGACGCCGGTCGCCGTCCGCTCGCCGTCACGCCACCCGCCGGTACGACCAAGTTCCCCTTCATCACTGGTTCCATTTTTGGCCTTACCACGGTCGTCCAAGCCACGCCCGTCGCGGAAACCTTCGCCGTTGGACCGCCGGAGCCGAGAACGAAGGGGGTAAACAACCCCTTTTGCTCGTGCCGTGCCGGACGGGTCCCTGACCGTCCGATCCAGATCGGAGGGCTAGGATTAAATCCCTTCGGGATCTAATCCAGGCCCTCGGATCCAGTCAAACCGGTATTGTTTAATCTCGGCCGTAGATCATGACTTAAAACGCTGGAACGTCCCGTGCGTCCACGTATACCCCTTCGCCACGTTTAATCTGGGCCGTTGAAACTCATTTAAAACCCCCGCCTCGCATCTGGCCGCTGGATCCAGATCCAACGGTCCAGATCCGATCGGTCCACGCGCATAGTCACGGGTTCACGGTGAACCCGGTTCACCGTGGGACCAGGGACTGTTTTCTGTTTAAATAAAATTCCAGAAAATTGTGTAAAACTTCAAAATTCATATCTTGCTCATTTTAACTCCAAATTTCACCATTCAAATTTTGTTAGAACCAGAATATTATTCTCTACACATTAATGCCATAAAAACAGTATGTTTCTGTTACCCAAAATATTATTAATAAATAAATGAATAAAAATCCCTTAGGGTTAAAATTAATAATACAGAAATAAATTGGGAAAAATTCTAAAATATTAAACTTTACTGTTTTGCACAAAACCTTGAAATATTAAAAACATTACTTCACATAATAAAACCTACAAATGTGTATGTTTAATATTTGGTGAATTTGAATCTGTTTATTGAATGTATTGTTTATTTTCCGTATCGAGAAGACTACGAGTTCGTCGAGGAGCAGGAGTTCTACCCCGAGGTTCCTCCATCCCCATTTGCTGAGCAAGGCAAGTCATCGACCATCTCTGTGGAAACAGTTGATCATATTGAGCCCATGTTTCAATAAATTATCGCTATAACCCATAGGTTAATATTGCATTAGTCAAATATTCAAGCCTTACACTTATATTTATTAGATCCCTGTCCTTGTGTGCAAACCCAAGCCATGCTTATTGAGCCTTAACTCCTTGTCACTCTACTATAAAAATATTAGCTAGTGCCCAATGTACTGGCACAACTGCTATAGGTTAAAAAGAACGAGTCGTAGATAGCTGATTCTGTATATGATTTCCCTGTTATTCTCGTCTCTGACTCTGTTGGGGTTGGGCTAGGTTATAAGTATGGTGGGTTCCGGGTGTAAGCTCAGGCACTGGTTTGTCGCACCCGGGGCACTATAAGGACCGGTCTGCGGGATCTGTTGCAAAGCACTTCCGTACCAACCACAAGTCTAATGGTAAGTCCTAACTGGAAGTATGGAATACTCCGGCTTGATGCACCATAGAGGAGGGGGCAAGGGGCTAGCCTGCGGGCGACTTGTACCGACGAGGCTCAAGGGGGGGTATGGTGGGGCTCCGATGCATCGGGACACCATATGAAACCCATAAGAGGGTGCTATTGAGTCGTGAGGACTTTATGGAGGTTTTGGCACGAGTTCCCGTGTGATGGGGTCATCTCGTTACACTTCGGTGTAAGTGATGAGTGCGTGCCTGTGGGTACAGTGGTACATCTCTGATCAGAGTAATTCAATCTTTTCGAAAAGCCGAGCCCACGGTCAAGGGCGGTTGTGTGACTACTCGCAGTTAGTTTACAATTGTTTGAATATGCAAGTTATTCATGGCACGTAAGGACTGTTGAGCGAGGTGGGGCTGAATGTACCCCTCGAGTTAGAAGATGATGATGCACACACATGTTTACTTTTCCGTACTAATAAATTGCTCACATTTAACTTTACAATTATGCTGCTTCCGCAAAACTAGCCACTATCGCCCTTGTTATTACCTTGCATTATATTTGCATTCGGTGGCTTGCTGAGTACATCTGTACTCACCCCGTTGACTTACAACATCAGAGCCCGTCTACTACGAGGAGGATGAAGGTCTGGAGTAGCGACCCAGTCAAGGCGAGACTGGAAGGAGGCGTTCATCTAGGACCCTTGTTTTATTAGTTTCTCTTCATCTTTATTCACTTTTGTATTAATGCGGTCTACGAACCGTGAATGATTGCCCGTATTGTACGTGGTCGCATGATCAACGTCTTGTTTATTGATTTTCTATGGAATTTCATAAAGTCCTGATTTATTAAATCGGGGCGCGACAAGATGGTATCAGAGCCGACTTGACTGTAGGAAGCCAACAGACCTGACCTTAGGACTTATATATATTCACTATATTTTACAAAAATTACTTATCCTCTCATCTCCCGAGGGTTTTCACAAAATTTTCTCTCTTTTGTAGATGCCGGTTCATACCATGAGCGGGACTCTTCGTGACGAGGCCGGATTCATCCGCGAGCTACGCATGCTCGTCAGTTTCCTCGGATTCGAGATGAGCCGATGTACCATGGAGTCTTCCCCGACGAGGAGAGAGCTTCTGCGAGGTCACCGTCGTCGTCCAGCCCTCCCCTCAGACGGCTCACACCTACCGCGGAGGAGGGACCTACCTTCCTGGTTGCCAGCCAGCGCACCGCTCTCCAGGGCACTCACGAGCTACGGATGATCTACGACAGCGAGCTCTACGACACGGACTTCCGTTTCGTACCTCTTCGCACCCCAGGGAGCCCCCACAGTGTCTTTGTCAGCACACTCTCCAGCGCCATTCTGCGATAGGTCATACCATGCGCTTGTTGGAGGCCATGGATGATCTCCATTACGAGGCACTACAGGACGCCAATGGACAGCGCGACACCATCAGCTTCTACCGACATTCTTCCGAGGACCTGAACCGCGGAGAACGGAGAGCTTCGTCGCCGCATCCAGCAGGGACACCGCTTGGGCCGCCGAGGCAGAGGAGTTGCGGCGTCAGAATGAGCTCCTTCGACAGCGGGTCGCCACCAACCCACATCTCCGCTACCAGATCGAGGAGTTGAAGAAGGACATAGAGGAGATCGCGCCTCTTTCCCGCCTCGCCGAAAGAAACACCTTCGGATCCCCACTATGAGGCCCAAGAGGATCTCCCGCAGCGCACCACCCGCCGGACCATCCAGTTCCTCGACCCCGACCGTCTCCCACGAGCCCGAGATCGAGCCGTCCCCCGAGCTGCCATAGACGTAGTTTTACGATTGATTGTTAATTTTATATTGCTTGCTTGTATTAGCATTCATGTCAAAATACAAGGCATGAATGAGAGAATAAATAAATGTAACCGCAAGAACGGTACCCTTTTGAAATAAAATATGAAGAGGTTTACTAAAATACATGTGTATACTTTGAAAACTCCAGGATGACCAACACTCAGGGATCAGACGCTCCTCAGAACGGAGGGGATAGTGGCAACCTGCCACAATGGGGAGCCACCGGGTAGAGGCAAGCCCCGGTCGCCAATCACCCCACTTTGGCTGAGATGATGGCCACTCAGATCAGTTGGTCTCAGCCCTCTTGCACCAGATGCAGCAGCAGCAGCAGCAGATGCAAGAGCAGCAGGCTTACTTCTTTCGCCTCCACCCACAGCCCGAGCTGCCCCGACCTGCCACACCAGCTCCCGCTCCCGCGTCCCAGCTCTCGGAGTTCCTCCGAGTCCGCCCACTGACCTTCTCGAGCACCACCAACCCCATGGAGGCTGGGGATTGGTTGCGGGCGATCGAGAAGAAGCTCGACCCTCCTGACCTACACTGAGCAGGAGAGGGTGGCCTTCGCCACCCACCAGCTTCATGTCCCGCTGCTGAGTGGTGGGACAATCACCGGAGACTCTGCCCGAGGGCCACGGCCCCCCTTGGGCAAGAATTCTCGGCCGCCTTCCGTGCCGCCCACATCCCCGACGGCATCATTGCCCAAAAACAACAAGAGTTCAGAGATCTGCAGCAGGGGAGCAGATCTGTCACAGAGTATCTGCATGAGTTTAACAGTTGGCCAGTACGCACCTGAAGAGTCCGTACTGAGGCGGCACAGGCAAGCTAGAGTTCCTCCGGGGACTGAAGGACGAGTTGTCTCTACAACTCATCTCTGGAGGACTTCGCCAACTTCCAGAAGTTGGTGAACAAGGCGATCATGCAGGAAGACCCAGCAGAACAAGGTCGACCTGAAGAAGAAGCGCATGATTGCCTTCAGGCAGAACCAGGGTAATGGCCCAGGAGACCCCGTTTTGCTCCACCCCCACCAGCACCACAGTACCACCCCCGCCCAGTGTATCGTCCGGCGCCACCAGCCGCCAATGCCTGAGCCAGCCAACCTCGTCCCGCTCCCGCCGCACCAACCGTCCCAGCTGCCCCGACCAAGAAGCCGGAGTTTTGAGAGACAGGCATGGCAAGCCTGTGGTATGCTTCAACTGCCGCCAGGAGGGACACTACTCCCACCAGTGCCCTCATCCCAAGAGAGCTCAAGGCGTCACCCTCCAACCCCGCCGTCCGCGCCAAAGTAAACCACGTCTCCGCCGAGGAAGCCCAGGCTGCACCAGAAATTGTCATGGTAAGTTTATGGTTCATTCATCGCTTGCAGTGGTATTATTTGACACCGGAGCTACCCACTCCTTTATATCAACTGCTTTTGTGGAAAATAATGCCCTGGACATAAGTGAACTACCCAGGCCAGTGTTGATAGCTACCCCGGGCAAGCAAACCCTCGCTTGTTCCTTTAGTCCAAGGGTATGGGTAGATATCCAAGGCACGATATTTTGGGCCGACCCCATTCTAATAGAATGCCAAGGTTTGGATCTCATCCTAGGGATGGATTGGCTAACAACACCAAGGTGTGATAGAATGTGCCCAGAGAAAAGTGACTGTGACTAATGAAGAAGGGACTATAGTCACATTCCAGATGCCCAGCATGAAGGCCGGAAGGACAAGACTACATCAGATTACCTTGGAGGAGATACCAATAGTCAGTGAGTACCCGGATGTATTCCCAGAGGATCTACCAGGGATGCCACCCAAGAGGGACATCGAGTTCAGGATTGACTTGGTGCCCGGAACCACCCCTATTTATAAGCGACCATACCGGATGGCCGCTAATGAATTAGCTGAGATGAAGCAGCAGTTGGAGGATCTCGAGAAGAAAGGTTACATCAGGCCTAGCACATCGCCATGGGGTGCTCCCGTCATCTTCGTCGAGAAGAAAGAAGACAAGGCAAAGCGTATGTGTGTGGATTATCGCGCTTTGAATGAAGTAATATCAAGAATAAGTACCCGTTACCTCGGATCGATGATCTCTTCGACCAGCTAAAAGGAGCTACAGTATTCTCGAAGATCGACTTGCGTTCTGGTTATCATCAGTTAAGGATCCGAGAGGAGGACATACCCAAGACTGCTTTCACTACCCGTTATGGATTATATGAGTGTACGGTTATGTCCTTTGGATTGACCAACGCCCCTGCATTCTTCATGAATATGATGAATAAGGTATTCATGGAATATTTGGACAAGTTCATCGTGGTCTTCATAGACGACATCCTCATTTATTCCAAGGATCAGAAAGAGCACGAGACTCACCTCCGGTTAACCTTAGGAAAACTAAGGGAACACCAATTGTATGCCAAGTACAGCAAATGCAAGTTTTGGACGGCAGAAGTAAAATTCCTTGGACACATCATCTCTGCGCAAGGAATCACAGTAGACCCTGCCACCGTAGAAGCAGTTACGGATTGGTTGCCACCCACGAACGTATCTGAGATACGAAGTTTTCTGGGTTTGGCCGGATATTATCGGAGATTTATCGAGAATTTTTCTAAGATAGCCAAGCCAATGACCAAGTTGTTGCAGAAAGGAGAGAAGTTTGAATGGACTCCTGAATGCGAGGAAAGTTTCCGCACTCTTAAGACCCGTTTGGTGTCTGCACCCATACTGACCCTACCGGATATCCGCAAAGACTTCCATGTCTATTGCGACGCATCTCGGCAAGGATTGGGGATGTGTTCTTATGCAGGATGGAAAAGTTATCTCTTATGCCTCCCGACAGTTGAGACCTCATGAGTTGAATTATCCGACTCACGATCTGGAATTAGCCGCCGTAGTGCATGCCCTTAAGATTTGGAGGCACTATCTAGTTGGAAACCGCTGTGAGATCTTTACGGATCACAAGAGCTTGAAGTATATCTTCACACAGCCAGATCTGAACTTGAGGCAAAGACGATGGCTGGAATTGATCAAGGATTATGACTTAGGTATTCACTACCACCCCGGAAAAGCAAATGTGGTAGCTGATGCATTAAGTCGCAAGGGACATTGCACCGCCATGATGATTCAGGAACACGCACCCCTGTTATGTAGGGAGATGGAAAAACTAAATCTTGGATTAACCACAAGAGCATACCTAGCCACCTTGGAGACCCAACCTGTCTTGTTTGAGCAGATCCGTGAAGCTCAGTTAGAGGACCCAGATATAGCTACCATTAAGAAGAACATGAGACAAGGAAAAGCCCCCGGATTTTCAGAGGACGAGAGTGGCACCATATGGTTTGGAACTCGGATATGTGTGCCAGATAAACCTGAAATAAAGACTCTTATCTTAAGAGAAGCCCATGAGACATTGTACTCCATTCATCCCGGCAGTACCAGATGTACCAAGATCTGAAGGAACGTTATTGGTGGGTTAGCATGAAAAGAGAGATTGCCCAGTTTGTCGCCGAATGTACACCTGCAGAAGAGTAAAAGCTGAACATCAGAGACCCGCAGGATTGTTACAGCCACTTAAAGTGCCGGAATGGAAGTGGGAAGAGATCGGTATGGATTTCATCACCGGACTACCAAAGACCCAACTTGGGTATGATTCTATTTGGGTGATCATCGACCGGCTTACGAAAGTAGCTCATTTCATAGCCGTCAAGACGACTTTCAGTGGCCCTAAGCTAGCAGAGCTATATATGGCCCGGATTGTATGTCTTCACGGAGTGCCCAAGAAGATAGTGTCCGACCGAGGAAGTCAGTTACCTCTCGTTTTTGGAAGAACCTCCAAGAGGAGATGGGCACGAAATTAAATTTCAGTACCGCCTACCATCCTCAGACAGATGGACAAACGGAGAGGGTAAATCAGATAGTAGAGGATATGCTTCGAGCATGTGTTTTGGATTTTGGAGCCACTTGGGACAAGAGCTTGCCGTATGCGGAGTTTTCATACAACAACAGCTATCAAGCCAGTCTTCAGATGTCTCCTTTTGAAGCACTATATGGACGTAAGTGCAGAATGCCTCTACTTTGGGACCAAACCGGTGAATCCCAAGTATTCGGAACCGACATTCTTCGTGAAGCTGAAGAGAAGGTACGGATCATCAGAGACCGACTCAAGACAGCCCAATCGCGACAGAAGAGCTACGCAGACAATCGCCGTCGAGACCTAGCCTTTGAAGAAGGAGATCATGTCAACCTACGAGTCACGCCTCTCCGTGGAACTCAACGGTTTAACATGAGAGGAAAGTTGGCCCCCTCGATATGTTGGACCATTTCCCGTTGTTCGACGCCAAGGCGAAGTTGCATATCAGTTGGAATTACCGCCCTCATTGGCTGGAGTGCATGACGTGTTTCATGTTTCCCAACTCAAAAAGTGTCTCCGCGTCCCCACGGAGCAAGTGGATCTTCAGCAGTTGGATGTCCAAGAGGATCTGACCTATGTGGAAAAGCCGGTCAAGATATTGGAAGTCAAAGAAAGACCACCAGGAGTAGAGTCATCTGCTTCTGCAAAGTGCAGTGGAGCAATCATCCAGTAGAGGAAGCTACATGGGAAAAAGAGGATGAACTCAAGGCACAGCATCCTGAACTATTCGAGGATTGAGCCGAATCTCGAGGACGAGATTCTCTGTAAGGGGGATAGGATTGTAACACCCCAGAAATTAAAAAGGAATAAAATAAAAGAAAATAATACTTAAATCATTTTTGGATTTATTTTCAAAGGAAAAATCACCAAAGAGCCTAAATAAAGCCAAACAGGGAGAAATACTCAGAATTTGGACCTGAAAATTTTATGAGATAAACTAGAGATCAAGATGTAATTTTAGAAATTTTTACAAATTTTTATCAACAGTGATTCAACCCTTAATCAAATATTCGAATTACTGGAATTATTTTAAATCAGAAATAACTTTTTAATCCTATTGGGCCTCAACCCCGTAACCCCCTCCTAAAGCCTTTTAGGCCCAGCCCACCACTGCTCTCTCTCTGGCGAGCGGGCCCCGCCTGTCGGCGCTTTTCCCCGCCTCCCTCTCCCACCCACGCCCGCTTGGTCCCACCGGTCAGCCCCCGCCGCGCCACTGACCGCCCGGACCCGCCGCTCGGCCCCTTTCCTTTTTCGTTCGCCCACTGACAGGTGGAGCCCACCTGTCAGATTCGTCTTCTCCGATGGAAGGGGATCGCCCCCTTCCTTCCTCCCGGTGATCACTTTCGGTTCTCGCCGCCGGCCACCTCGATTCGCCCGATCCGACCACGGATCACCTTCCCTGGTCACCACCGCAACCCTTTCCATCCGTGGCCAACGCGGTTTCGCGAGAATGGAAGCTAACTGAAGCCTATGGAATGAGATCGCCGGAGGGAGAGGGAAACCTTCGGTTTCCTTCCATTTAGACGCTGTCGACGACCCTATAAAAGCCCCTGCCTTTGTATTGTTATAGCAATAACCCTGAAAATGAAGTATTTTCCCCCAACAGTGACGTAATTTGGTACATGCATAATAGAGTGATAAACATAAACGCTCCACAAACATGTACCTTTCTCGGCATCCAACAAGCGAGGCTCAAGAATGTGATGGTGTACTCTTTTCCCTCCACCTCTTCATTCAACACAGCTCCTATCATGTTCTCATCTGCGGTGACATATAGACGAAATGGTATTCTGGCCTTGGGTGCCCTGACCACTTGCGGTGATGATAAGCATTCTTTATTTTTTTCGAAGGCGCGTCGCTGAATTTCTCCCCAAGTGAACTCGGCCTCGTTCTTTAGCCGTAGTATGGGGACAAGTCATGAAAAATCATGTTCATAGAATGTTGATATGTAGCACTAGCATTCTTTAAACCAAAAGTCATAACAACCCACTCAAACAAGCTGACAAACCCAGGGCATCGAAAGGTTGTCTTGTAGACGTCCTCTTTGGCCATAAAAATTTGGTTATAACCAGCGTTGCCAACAAGAAACTTAGTACCTTGTGTCCTAAAGCATCGTTGATCAACATGTCGGCTATCGGTATAGGGTACTCATCCTTCGGAGTGGCCTTGTTCAGATCCCTGAAATCAATACAAACTCGTATTTTGCCGCTCCCTTTCTTCTCTACAGGCACAATGTTAGCAACCTATTCGGCATACCTGCATGGCCTAATAATTTAGCCTTGAGTAATAGTTCTATCTCCTCTTGAACTCAGTCATACACTGCCGAATTAAAGCGACGAGGGTGCTATTTATAGGGCCTAAACCCGGGTTTGATGGGCAGACGATGCTCCACGAGCTCACGACTTAGTCCGGGTATTTCACTGTACTCCCATGCAAAACAATCGACATACGACCAAAGAAACTTTATTACTTCGGCCTTTTCATCAGCCTGCAAATTCTCGTTTACAAAAAGTCGGCCTTAGAATACTACCATTACCTATATCAACCTATTCTAGAGGGTCGGTTGATGCAAAACCTTGACCTAATTTTTATACTTCGCTAAATCTTCAATGGATTCGGCAATACCGTCTTTAGAAGACCGATATTGCTCAACATGAGACTTTAGCCAATCAAGATTACTCTTACTAGACATTATTACTAATTTAGAGAAAAATGTGCTACACTAGTAGGCTTTACAGACACTGGAATAAAACGTCCCTCAGACACGCTAACAAAGTCATAATCTAAGAGATCTCTGCCTGACAGACACTCTACTTTATCGTGGACGGTGTCAATAGACACGTCGGCCAAAGTAACCTCGGCTGAAGTGTCAGCTATTATAACCTCCACATCATCGTCATCCCACTGAATGAGGCACTAGTGCAAGGTAGATGGAATGTGGAAATTTGCGTGAATCCAATCATGCCCAAGTAATACACTGTAGTTACCTTGCACATCGATGACAAAGAATGTTGTTGGTAGTGTCTTGTTGCCCACTATCAGCTCCAAAAAAGTATGCCCTTTGCCTCCGAGCTCTTGTCATTGAAGCCGTTGAGCATCAAGTTTGTCTTCTTCAAATCTTCCTCATCCTTGCTGAGATTCTTCAATAGAGAGTACGATATCAAGTTGACAGTGGCACCACCGTCAACAAGCATCTTGGAGATCGGCTTTCCGTCAATGTGACCCTTGACATAAAGAGGCTCCAAGTGACGAGTCATATCCTCAGGCTTGTCGAAAATAGCAACTCACGGGCCGAGGCTCAATTGGGCGACCTCGGTCTCATCTTGTGGTAGCGCGAACTAGGCAGGAAGCATGACGACATTTACGTCCATTGCTTGAGGTGCGGACCCCTCAGAGAAAGGATTTTAGTCGTCATCGAGCATGTCGTAGTCATCATCACTCGGAATGGGAACCGGGTTGTTCGCCTCAACTAGCTTAGGCTTCTAGACATGCTTCATGACTAGTCGATGGTGAATCTCCTTGAAGATGGCATCTCGCTCATCCTCAGCCTTCTTCTCATTCATCTCTTGTGATTGTAGATGTTTCAGGCGCCTATTCTATGATTTGGACATACCCAAAGGTGCCCAAGATGGTTGTGGCTTAGTACTGGGGGCCACCAACTTACTCCTGGGATTTTTTGCCGAACGGGAATTGCTCGGATCGGCATTGGAACCTTTGGGCTTGGTAGAAAATCTTTCATGTACCCTATCGGTCGGAACGGCCATGGGGGGACGATCGAACCGCACTATGTCGGTCTCCTGGGATAGGCCGATCGAACAGGACATAGTAGGACAGTTGGATCGGGCCTCGGGGATGGCTTTGGCTAGACCCGGGGACTTACCTTTGTCGTGCTTCAGCAAGGGGGCCTTGTGGATTGGGACTTCCTGAGACCCTACCTTGATGATGATAGCTTTGGACTCCCTTTCCATTTCCCCTTCACGGCCGTCTTTTTTGGCTTCATTCTGTGTGAGATGGCTCAGTGGTAAAACAGACAACCTATGGAAAATGTTCCCCTTCGCAAAATCCATCTGCCCCTACCAATCATAGTACTCCGAAGGAACAAAGGGGCCATGACATGCTGCGAAGGGTACTCCAACGGTGAAGCATAGCTCAGAGCCCACGGGGTCCCTACACAATGGTACGGGGGAGGCATTGGGACCTCAAGTGGCTTCGTCCACTGTGGGCCGAACCCGTCATTTGGGAAGAGGTTCGGCCACATATAAGGGATGTCGGACCATATCAGTCAAGGGTCCCACTAGGCCGGAGGCATCGGCCATTGCGAAGGTGAGTTTGGCCGATGTGAAGGGTTCGGCCTCTTTGCAGGGTTCGGGTGTCTTGGAGCATTTGGTCGAGTGTTTGTTTTCTCGGCCCTCTTCTGGTGTTTATTCAGCAGTATCTAGTATGCTACCTTCAGCTTCTTGCGAGCCCCAGCTAAAGATGACGCGTCGATGTTCTTTTTCCACACTCCCACTTCAGGATTCTTTGGTACGAGTGTGCGTGTGTGGGGCTCTCCAATAATGACCGCTTACCCCTTAGATGACTCGACCTTCTCTGGCCGAATCAACACCTTCTTCTCGCCGAGGTCGATGGTATTCATGGGAAAGGGGTCTTTGTCCAACTTCATCTTCAGACTAGAATCTATTTTCAATCGTCCTACTTCTATGGCCGGTTGAACCTACCGACGAAAAACAATGCAATCTTTAGTATAATGAGAATGTGAATCATGCCACTTACAGTAGGGGCGTTTCTTTAGTTCGTCGGCGTTCGGGATGACCTGGCCCTTGGGTAACCTGAGAAGCTGGCTTTTCAAGAGGAAATCAAATATTTTATCGCATTTAGTCACATCAAAAGAGTATTTAACCTTGTTGGGCCGACTCTTAATAGGAAACGGCCATAGTTCGTAACAAGTGATAGGTTTGGTTTTAGTGTTCCAGACCCATTCGGCAGCATAAATATCGATCGAAACATCCTCTTCCTCCGACTCTTCCTCATTGGAGTGCTCCATGATGTGAACTTCAGCTTTAGGTTTGTTAAATGTTTTAATGAATTTTTTATCCTTGGCTTGGCCTTCTTGGACCAGAGCCTGCTGTAGGACTTGGCTAACTTCTAAAATGTTTTGGTTGTCTAGCCTCTCTTTAATTTCATAACGTAGTCCGTTAAAAGCTAGATCTGCCAAATCTCTTTCTGAAATATTGAGACTAAAACATCGGTTCCTGGTGTCCCTAAAGTGCTTAACGTACTCAAAGACACTCTCACTAGATTTTTGTCTGACCAACGTTAAGTGTGAAAGCCTAAGTTCTGTCTCACCACTATAGAAGTAATCATGGAATTTTTGTTCTAACTAGGCCCGTGTTTGGACAGAGTTCGGCTGCAATGCCGAAAACCAAGTGAAAGCTGTGCTGGATAGTGAAAGAGAAAACAATCAAAGTTTTAATGTGTGTGACCCACTAGCTTCTTCACACTGTGCTAAGAATTGGCTAACATGCTCTAGTGTGGTATTGTTACCATCGCCATCGAAGTTGGTTAATTTTGGGACTCTATAGCCGCGAGGGTAGGGTATGGTATCAAAGTGATCGGGGTACAACTTTCGGTAAATCCTAGTCCAATCCCGAGGCGTGAAGCCGGTACACTCTCTAAACAGCGTGCGGATAGGCTCCTCAATGTCGTCATGGCCTCCTGCTTGTGTGCGTCTCTCATGCAGTGGTGCGAAACATGGTGGTATGTCATTGTGTCGGCTGCGGGGGTCCTCCTCTCGTGTTGGCTCAGGGTATATGATGTTCTCCGGGTCTATGCGGGCGCGTAGGAGCATGCGGCGTAGGCAGTGCGGGAAAAGCTGTCGCATGCGTAGGTGGAGGCGGTGGATAATAAGCAGGGCTAGCCTGGCTGTAAGTGTAGTGATTGGTCTCGGGCGTAATGCTGAGGCTGGAGATACGATAGCTTTGCCAGTACTACCATCGGTTCTGCTATAAATGCGATTTACCGGGGGTACGCTGGTGATCAGAGTTGGAGGAACGGCCTCGGTAAAGTCGAACCTTCTGAATGTTGCCTCTACCTAAGAGTTAACTGCTCACTCTAGATGATTTGCTAGCGAAGCGCTAACATATTGATCTACAGACACGGCTATTTTCTATTCAATTTCTAAGGAAGATAAATGAGGTGACAATGGTGTTACCTGAGTTCGGGCGAGGTCGGAGAAGCTGACGTCGCGCTTGTTGAAGCCCACGCGCATCTTGACGTAGCTCCCGAGCATGAGATCTTTGAGTTCATCTTTGCCTTGATCTCCGCCTGACCTTCCTCAGGGATATCTGCGAGGGTGGGCGCCATGATGTTGCGGATGTCGATTTCTGCGCCCCCCATGGTACTCATCGGTGTTGTAGACATAGTAGTCATTGTAGAGGTACTCGCAGCCGATGTAGATGTACTCGTCATGTTGGTGTTGTCCCCAACGGAGTCGCCAAAAAGTCTATTGACACGAAAATGTGCCCCCGCACTTGGGCCGGTTCGACTATCCAAAACATCGTGAGATGTTGACGTCGCATTCCGACAACCCTTAATTAGTGGTAAGGGAAACAGAGTCACTAGGTAATCAAACAAATATTCATAAATAAAGTTCAATTAGCCTAAAAATAAATAGTGTTAGACCAAATCGACTAGCTAAAGCCAATTATACAAAAAAATAGAGTCGGTCAGACCGGCCAAATCAAGCCGGTCGGACGAAGCAATGCATGTAATTATACAAAAACAGTGAAGGGGTATGAAGTGTCCCGAAGGAGGGCTTCGGCCTATTGGCTGGTCGGACCAGAGTAAGAACCCCGTTCGGACCGACACATGCGAAGGGGTAACCGAGGGTGGCCTCGACATTCTGATGCGAAGCGGGCACCGGGCGGTCGGACCGATGGGGGTACCCGGTCAGACCGATGATGAAGCCTCGGTCAGACCAGGGGCTTCGGCGTCGTGGGGTCTGGTGCGGAGCAGATCATTGCGGAGGGGGTCCGATCGAACCAGCGAAGGGGCCCCGGTCGGACTAAAGGACGGCTTCGGGCATGGGGCCTCGGTGCACGCGGTGCAGAGTGCAGCTGGGACTCTGCTGGCAACAGCATGACGGACCAGCACGGCAACGCCCAGTCAGACCGATGAAGCACTGCTGGTCAGACTGACAAACTCCAGTATGATCTCCTAGGAGCTCCGGCGACCTTGTAAATGATTGTCAATCGCCCCCAAACTCCTTAGCAAAGAATTTGAGGGTAAAATATCTACAAAACAAGGAAATATCAAATGCAATTTGGCCTAGAAACCGAATTTCCAAGGGTAGCCAGAAAAACTTATAAAGACGATAAAAATATGTTACGTGGATTAAATGGGTGATTCACAGGAGAATCAATAAGGCTTACCACGGTTACGACGTTATGCACAGAAGGCTTTCAGCGCAAACCCAAGAAGTTGGGCTGAACTAATGCGAAAAAGTAGATGAAAGTAGATGTACGATTCAAAACTATGTTTTTGAAGTGTTGATCTGTGGAGACACCCTTTGCATTGGCCTCACCACTTTATTTATAGAGGCTAGCCTCAAGTTCCCCAACTCCTAAAATGAGTAGGATTCGGCCAAAAGTGGTTAGGATTTAATTATAGATAACACTACTACAAATCGCAACTGTAGTTGTGTTGGGCGATTTCACTGTAGTGGTGGGCTATTTGACGAGAGGAAAACGGGAGAAGAACAAGCTGCATACAGCCATCTATGAGGTTGAAGATGTGTATGTTGATGGGGCTCCAAAGAAGCCAAAACAAATCACAGCTAAGTGGTGCAATGACTGTGGATGTCTCCTAGGGAGTGGTGTAAAATAGTTTGGAAAAACTAGAAGAGTGTCCCTGAAGCTACAAAGAATGAATTGTGGGAGCATATAAAAGTACATTATAAATTCCCGGAAGATCGCTTAGAAGACGCTAAAGCTGCCACATTGAAGACTATCAGGTAATCTCTTTGTGCGTTCAGGACTAAATTGAACACACAATACCTTTAGAAAGGAGAGTCGCCGCTCAACGACTGCGGGTTTATCACGCCAAATGAATGGAACGAATTCAAATTGCAGCATTGCTCGGAAGAAGCCAAACAAAAGAGCATCATGTTCAAAGAACTTAATAAGAAAAATAAGTGGATATAAGGCCAAGGAGGATGAGTGGAGTAAAAAGGAAGAGGAGGACCGTGCGGCTGGTGTAACGCCTAGATTTATTAAAACCTGGACTTTATTGAAATTCCATAGAAAATCAATAAATACAAGACGTTCATCACATGACTGTGTACAATACGCCAATCAAGATGGTTCGTAGACATATTATTACAAAAGAGTTAAATGAAAGAGAAACTAGGAAAATAAATCGTCAAGATGAACGCCTTCTTCTAGTCTCGCGCCTTGACTGGGTCGCTACTCCATACCTTCATCCTCCTCGTAGTAGACGCCCTCTGGTGGTGTAAGTCAACGGGGGTGAGTTCAATTGTACTCAGCAAGCCACCGAATGCAAGTATAATGCAGAGCAATAACAAGGAAGGTAGTGGCTATTTTTGTGGAAAAGCATGTTTGTAAAGCATTTAATGTGAGCAGATTATTAGTACTGAAAATTTAACATGTAAAATGCATCATCATCTAACTCGAGTGGTATAGTCTGCCCGCCCTCGCTCAACAGTACTTACATGTCATGCATCACACGATCATTCAAACAATAATAAACTAACTGCGACAAGTCACGCAACTCACCCTTGACCATGGGCACGGCTTTTCGAAAAGATTATACTCTAATCAGAGGTGTACTACTGTACACACAAGGCACGCACTCATCCCTGCACACCAACGTGTACGACATGACCCATACCACGGGAACTCGTGTCAAAACCTTCAACATGGAATGCACCAATTCAATAACACCCTCTTATAGGTTTCATATGGTGCCCCGACGCGTCGGGCCAGCACCATACCCCCCCTTGAGCCTCGTCGGTACAAGTCACCCGCAGGTTGCCCCTTGCCCCCTCCACTATGGTGCTTCAAGTTGGTACGATCCATACCTCTAGTTAGGACTTACCCATTAGACTTGTGGTTAGTATGGAAGTGCCTTGCAACAGATCCCGCAGACCGGTCCTTATAGTGTACCGGGTGCGACCAACCAATGCCCTATCTTGCACCCGGAACCCACCATACTTATAACATAGCCAACTCCAACAGAATCTAGAGACGAGAATAACGAGGAAATCATACAGTAGAATCCAGCTATCTACGACTCGTTCTTTTATCCTATAGCAGTTATGTAGATACATTGGACACTAGCTAATATAATATTTAAAAGTGACAAGGAGTTTAGGCTCAATAAGCATGGCTTGGGTTTACACACAAGGACGGGGATCTAATAAATATAATTTAGGGCTTGAGATTAGACTAATGCAATTATATCCTATGAGTTATAGCGATATTTAAATAAAACATGGGCTCAATTATGATCAAAATGGGGGTTGTGACTTGCCTTGATCAGCAAATAGAGATGGTGGATCCTTGGGATAAAACTTCGGCTCCTCGGTGGCGTCGAAATCTTCTCGACACACAAAACAAGAACAATAAACAATTAAATAAATAAAAAGTGCAATACAAACATTTCAACTAAATTAGTTAAAATTGTAGAGAATTAAAGGAGGGATTTTCTAGAATGGTAATGATGAAATTTGGAGTTCAAATGGAAAAGATATGAATTTTAGAAGTCCAAATTCATTCACATGTGTGGGACCGAAAACGGCGACCAGAGGGGGGGTGAATGGGAGCTTTTAAAAACTTGGGCTAAAAACAGCCTTCAGTTTTAATTATGTCTACTGCGGAACAGGCTTCGAACACCAACCTTCGAAGGTCTGGTTCGGAGGTACTTGACAGCTCCGAACACAGGCTTCGCAAGGAGTAAAAGTCCGAAGCCAAGTAGACTTCGCTCCACCCACAATCCTGAAAACAACTCTGCTTAGTCAGTGCAGGCTCCGCACACAGGGTGCTTCGAGCAGGCTTCGCACTTCACCCTTCGCAAGAGTGGACTACCCTCTGAGGACTTCGACCTAATACTTAGCGACAGCAACTAGTGCTGGGCTTCGTACTGCACAGGTCTAAACGCAAACTAAACAGACTTCGCTAAGAGTTCAGACACGAGAAGCAAATCGGGCTTCGAACAGGGCTTCGCTAGTAAGAAGCGAGGTCTAGCCTCCTGTTACACAGAGCGAACGCGCACTGAAAAACACACTTCGAACACAACACACTTCGCCAACACAGGCTTCGATGCACTGTCACACGTCACTCAAGGTGACATACAAATGGACGAAGTATGCAGCGAGGTATGTAAAACACGCTCAAGCAAAAAGCACACAGAAGCAGGGCTTCGCCACTTGAACAAGGAACACTAAAATGAACTCACTGGATGAATACAAAGTGTGTGGAGGCTAGTACAGGAGCTCAACAGTAAATGCTCAAAAGTGTTAAATGTTACCTACCCAGCCCCCATATTTATAGCCCACAGTTCACCCAAGTGAAATGACTACTTTACCCCTAGGGTTTACACCAGTTTTGTCTCTACAGAACAGAGGGGTACAAAAGGTAGTCAACTTTATTCTGGAGGCTTCTCTGTTAGCTTTGCAGAGGGGACAGCGTCAGCTTTTTGCAGAGCAGACAATGTCAGCCTTTGCAGTCTTTGACCTTTCTGAAGCCCCCCTTCGCACGCGAGGGGTGCGGTAGCTTCGGCGAGAAGCCTTGAGCCTGATGGCCTTCGCTTCACCGAAGTCAGCCTTCGATACAGTGACAGTTTTGAGCCGAAGCCGTCAAAGCCCTTGGGCCTTCGCACCACCACCTCCGGAGTGGACCACCACGGCTTCGCAGCTACTCCCATATCGAACTCCGTCAGTACGTGTACCGAAGCCATGCATGGCCGAAGCACCACAAGTCAACCTCGCTCCGGAGCTAGCCTCTCTCTGAAGCATTCCTCACTCCGAAGCCCCACCTTCGGAGTACCACCCTTCGAAGTCTCTCCTTCGTCCAAGGCCTCCGCATGAAGCATTCCATGAGCCCTTCATCGCAGTGTCTCTCCCCGAGAACACTCCTCGACGAGCCTCACCCGGACCATGCCTTCGATGCGCCTTGACTTCTGAGACCTTCGTCGGGTACCTTCGAATGTCTCCCTCCAGAGCACACTTCGAACGCCTTGCCTCCGCAGAGGACTTGATCTACCATACTCCGAAGTCACTCCATCCGGAGTACCCTTCGAAGTGCCTCGCCTCCAAGGACTTTGTCTCGGAGTACCTTCGTCCGGAGCCACTCTCCGCACTTACTGCCTTCTCCTGGTGCACCTCGACCCGAGGACTGACCCAGACCCCTTCGCAGCCACCGTGATGGAGCTCCCTGCTCCCCTGGCATCAAGCCTCCCGCTTGACCCTGTTCACCTGCTACGTCCGTCCGTCGCCTCCGAAGTCCCCTGCGTACCACAGACAAGCAGACAAGTGTGTCCAGTACTCCGGAGACCTCTCCGGGTTAGCAACCTTCAGTACACACTCCGGTGTACCGCCCAAAGTACCGAGACCTTCGGTACGAACCCAGTCATCGTGTACTGTCGGACCCCTCCGACAGGCACACTCCGCTGCAACGGCTGCAGCAACCACACCACCGATCCCTTCGGTGAAACCACCTCCGAACACCTTCGGAGGTACCCCTTCGAACCAGAGGGTAAAAGCCTGTCAATCACTCATCACAAACACCAAAACCAACACTTGGTTTCTCAACATGAAATGATAGAACTCTAAAAAGAAAAGAAATAATCACGAGATTATTCCTTTGGATTGAATGAGATGGTCGACATGTGATCAACATGCTCACTTAGATAAAATAGAGAGATTAAACTTGAGTTGAGATCAGGGTAGATCGATGGGTTATGATTCGATTGAAAACAAGGAATGGTTGAATTGAATGTGTTGATCGATTAGAAACAAAAGGGTACAAATGGATTTAGTTTGAACGATTTGAATAGGTTGCGGCCATTGGACAACCTAGTCCATTCAAGAGGCATTCGACTAAAGGTACGCGTAAGGGCTTAACCGATCAAGCCTTAGCGACCATGTCGATGGGTTTAGATTAAATAGATGAGACTCGATGAGGGATGGTAACGAACGACTACGAACAACCGATGATCAGTGACGACCATCGATGAACGTCGCAAGTCCAATGACCAAACATCAATCAAGTCGTAATCGATGGATTAGATCAAAATAAAGGAGAGAAAGGTGGCATTCAACCATTATTATTGACGATGAATGACAATGGATATTAACTCCGGTATAAGAAACGGAATGACGATGAACTACGTCTCATGGCAAATGCGACATCTGGGACGGAACACATGGGAATGAAGTGGAACACCGGATGCTTTAGAGATAAAGAGAACTATTTTCAAGGTTAGTTGGACGCGGAACATGGGTTCAATACAAATAGAAGTCAATGGGGGATAAATCAACGAAAATAGCTCAACATGAATTTAGATCATGAATAACAATGAATAAATTAGATCAGAATGGAACCACCGGGTTAAATAAATTGGAATTAATTATCACAAATACATGGGTATGATAAATTGAGATAGTAATTATTTAATTGATGATGATTGATCTAATCTTTGATGAAGTAACAAACAAATTTAAACAAATAGATATAACAATACGATGATGAACATACTGGAATAAAATGATATAACAAATTAATTGAATGGCGATGGATGGCCGAGATTTAATGAAAATCCTATGGCTAAGATTAAAATAGATCAAAACGGGATCATCAGGTTTTGATAATGATAGTTTAGGATCAATATTAATTAATAGTTGAAACGTATCGATGAACAAGATGACATAGTGGAATAGAAACAATTATGATGCGATAATTAGATATGGAACGATTTAATTGATAGGAGCAAGTGAATCAAAAGATAATGTGTCCTCACCGGGAGGGAACAAAAGACGATGCGGAGTATCGGCTTGGTGTTGTACAACGGATGGTGGCTTGCTTGAGGAGCGGTGCGGCATGGTGGCGATGACGCTCAGCGGAGGCAGCAGGGAAGAGGAAAGGGGCTGCGATGGAGGAAGTGGGAGAGGTGTGGGCTTGTGGAGGAGAAGAGGGAAGAGGGCATGGCTTTTATAGAGGGAGGAGGCGCCTAGATAAATGGAAGCTGCGGACATAAGATGGAAAGGCATGTGTAGAAGGAAAGAGAGGAAGAATAAAGGAAAGAGGAAGAAAGGAAATAGAAGGAGAAGAAGGAAGGAGGACGGTGCGGCCAGGAAAGAAAGGGAAAGGAGAGAGAAGGAAAGAGAAAAGAAAGGAAGAAAGAGAAGAAAAAAGGAAAGGAAGAAAGAGAAGAGGGAAAGAGAAAAAAAGGAAAGAGAAGAAGAAATGTGCGTGCACATGCACTCAGCTAGGAAAAAAGAAAGGGAGAGGGAATGAAAGAGCGAGAAGGGGAAAGGGGAAAAGGGGAAAGGGAAAAAGGAGGAAAGAGAAAAAGGAAAAAATGAAAGAAAAGAAAAGGAAAGGAGGACAAAAATGAGAATATTTTTTTTTCTGAAAATTCAAATTTAGATTTTTAATAAAAGTGAAAAGTTTTTTGAAAGTTTGAAATTTAATATAAATTTACAAATTTGGATTAAAAAGAAATAGCGCGCGAATAAACGGCGGTTCAGAAAATCAATAAATTTTGCATTCGCGTCGAAATTAGAAATTTCGAACATGAACACAAAATAATGTTTTTAATTCATTTTTGGGAATTTAAAAATAATTTTTTTAAAGTGATTTTTAATGGAATTTAAACACGCTGTTAAAATGAGATTGTAATTTCGCGAACGAAAATAGAATGTTGATTCCTCCGGATTTTTGATTGGGAAAAGATATAGATAGCCGGAAATGATGATTCAAATTACATTAGAAAGAGAGTGATTTAATTACTTTTTTATTGAAGTTATCCATTTAAATATTATGGATTACTATTTTAGTTACAAAAATCCTTAATAAAAACCTAAATTTATTTGAGGCAGAAGAAATTTACTGGAAATTTCTCAAGCTGAATTTTATTTGGTTTTATATTACTTTTAATTGAAATTATTTATCATATATTTTATTCACACAACATTCATGTTGAAATATATTTTATTAAGTGTTAGAGTTTTCCGATGAAATGATATTGATTATATCTTATTTAATTTCTTCGCGCCAAAAATTCTAGAAAAAAAATTTGGGACACAATTTAGAGCAAGTAGAATTTTAGAAAAATACTCGAGCTATGGTTTATTTTAAAATAAAATTTTTAGGACCATATTTTAGCTTTCATATTTATCGATTTATACTGGATCCTTTTCTTGAAATTCATTTATTAATTATTTTATCTTATTTTTTACGCCTGACGAAAATTAGGATGTTACGAGCTGGGTTACGTGAACAGTTTTCAGGTGCTGATCACGACATAAAGAGATGGCTCCTAGGTCGGCCTAAAAAAACACACCTGAGGGCCAATATATTCTCTCTGACTCACAGACCAGTGGAGTATTTCAAAAAGCAAAGGAAATCATTGAGTTGGAGAAGGCTGGGAAGTTCAACCCTGAGGGATGTAATGACTATCTAACATCTGCTCTCAAGAACGAGGAACATCGAGGGCGCACCCGAGGTGTCTCTTCTATAGCACCCTTGGAGAATACTTTCAAGAAGCAGGATGGTGCCACATACAAGAAGCGTCAAGCACGCATAGACGACGCCGCAGAGCGACATGCAGAGTGGGAGAGACACTTTTTTAATTTATTAGAGAGAATCCAAACATCATGCATGCTGCAGTGGGACAGATAGTTGTGCTTGAGGTACGACTTGATGTACCAAGCAGTGTTTAATTAGTACAAGGGAAATTTCCTGTAAATTATATCAAAGAGGACACACCATGCAGTTTGTATGTACTGATTGGACGCAAAGGACATTCCCAAGAGGCTGCACGAGGCATTGCTATGCCTGTGAATGTATTTCACAATCGCCCTATTTCCGCGGAGTATACCAACGACAAATTTATCAATGACCCCTTGGATATTCCAATGCCTGATGAGGGGATTGAGACAATAGAGATGCACTGAATAACTTTTTCTTATGGGTGAGCCGAGATATCAAATTACTCTAGAGGTAGTCTCCAACAAGTTCTCGGAGTAAATCGTCTATTTTCTCATCGCAATCCCCCACATATCCTTCATCTCATGATATGCAAAATATAGGATCTTTATTTCCTATTGATGAGCGTGAGATGGAGGAAGAGACAGAGAAGGAGCCAGTGCCCAATAAATTGGCAGATCATCAAATGGCTCAACAACTCGAGGAACACGTGCCCGAAAAAGTGGAAGATCCTCAAATGGCTCAACAACACGTGCCGGAGGAAGTGACAGAACCTAAAGTGGTCAAGCCTCAAGTGACAGAACAAAAGCGGAATCAATGAAATGAGCATGGGAACGTGTTACCCTTTGATCAAGCTCACCAATGATCTGCTCGGGAGGATGCATCCTTTGAACATGGTGTGGAGCCTCGCGGCGGGATGCAGTCTCCCCTTCAACTTGTGCATTGGAGTGGTCCAAGATGACCGATGTCGAGGTAGTCGCTTCGGGACCTCGTGCCGAAGTGGTCGAAGCGGGGTCAGCTTCAGGGGTCGATGTCGAGGGTAGTAGGGGTTCATCCTCGAATTCTCCGGGATCTTCTTCTTCGAATATGGTCTGTTCCATGTCGTGTTCATTTGCCTGTTCAAAAGAAGAACTAACAGAGGGGGTTGATTCATCAAAAGTCACATCACATGACTCGATGACAGTGTTAGTTTCCAAATTATAAACACGATAAGAATGACCATGAGTAGTATAACCCAAAAAGATCCCGTCAGAAGAGCGCGACTCAAATTTATCCAAATTACCACGTTTTAGGATAAAGCAACGACAGCAAAAAACTCGAAGATGAGTAACCATGGGCTGTCTCCCAAAACGTAGCTCATAAGATGTCAAATTCAAAATTGAGCGCAAGAATATTCGGTTTGAGATGTAACATGCAGTGTTCATGGCCTCAGCCCAGAATTTTCTAGGAGTCCTGTGCTCAACAAGCATCGTCCTAGCCATCTCAACCAAAGTGCGGTTCTTTCTCTCAACAACACTGTTCTGTTGAGGAACCCGCGGAGCAGAGAATTGATGTTCTATGCCATGCTCCATGCAAAAGTTAACAAAGATATTGTTCTTGAACTCAGTGCCATTATCACTTCGAATGAATTTTAATGCACCAGGGAGTTCAGTGAAAAGTCTCAAAGCCAAGCTCCAAAAGTGTGAAAATACTTCATCCTTGCTGGCAAGAAAGAAGACCCAAGAGTAGCGAGAGAAATCGTCGACTATAACAAGCACATACCACTTGCCGCCTAAAGAACTAACCCGAGAAGGACCTACAGTGTCCATATGGAGAAGTTCTCCGGGTTGTTCAGTCAACACTGTGGTGACTGGCGAATGCGAAGCAGCAATCATTTTTCCATGTCGACAAGGAGCGCAAACTAAGTTCTTCTCAAACTTGAGCTTGGGCAATCCTCGGATCAGACCTAGGGCACTCAAACGAGCGAGCAACTCAAAGCTCATATGCCCTAGTCTCCTATGCCACTTCCAAAGCTCAGACGTAGAATGTGCAACAAGACAATGAGAAGAACCAGATGACTCTGAAAAATCAGCTCCAAAAACTCTCCCAACTCTAAAGATCTTACACACCACAACGCCATCAGAATTGAGCACTTGCGAAGTATCGCGATGAAATCGCACTTCGAAGCCCTCATCAAGCAACTGAGATACAAACAGCAAATTGTATCCCAGGTTTTCAACCAAAGCAACATCTTTGAGAGTGAAATTCGAGTTGATTCTTACCACACCTTTACCTTTCACTCTACTCCTTCGATTGTTTCCGAAGGTGATATGTTCCCTTTGCTTGGCTGTGGTGAGGCTGGAGAACCATGCTGCATCTCTGGTCATGTGGCGTGAACAATCGGAGTCCATGATCCACGTGCCCTCCAAGCCTCGATCTGTCACCTACACATGATAAGAATATCTCGATCGCTCAGTGCTGGGGTGAGTGAAAAAATGACGAGGCATCCAGCACTGAGTGACACGAGTAGTAGGTACAGTAAAAGTAGACGGTCTACGCACATGATAATTTGAATGATGCAAAGTGCGAGGTCTACCTACATGTTGTGATCGAACAACATGTCGAGGTCTCCTACTCTGACGAGGTACAAAGCTACTCGCCCGGGGTCTACCACCATATGGAACATGGTGAACACCTCGAGGAGCAAGACCTCTCCGAGAAGCACGAGGAGCCTCAAAAGCAGGATGATAGTAAAACTCAGACTCATGCATACCTAAAGATGGGTAATGCATGTCCTGGTAACTCATCGCCTGAGAGCGTCGCTCATCCTTGATGCGACGATAACAGAACCAAACCAAATGACCCGCCCACTGACAGTAGGAACAATGAAAAATTCTCCTAGGGGCACTCTCATGGGTCACAGGAGCAACTCTCACAGGCTCCTTGCTTGGGCTTCTTCTGAGTGGTTTTCTTGGGAGGATTTTTCTTGGCAGGAGGAGTGGTTTTCTTTTGAGCTCGGGTAAGTTTCTTGGCTGGTGGAGTGTCTAACAGAGCTCTCTCTTTCTCTAAGGTAGTGGGTGAGGTGAAAACAGTTTTGCTCTTACTGTCTGAAGAAATCCTCTCAAAACCCAAACCTAGAGCTACCCCTACTCTGTCAGCACACATCTTGGTCTTGGCCAAGAGCAAATCCATCCTACCCTTTCCCTCAGTGCATTTATTAACCACGGAAAGAAGGTATTTGTTTTCTGACATGAGGTTCTCAGCTCGCTCTCTAACAGTGCCTAGCTGATCCTTAAGGGTAATGCACGTGTCACAAACAGGCTGCACATCCTTAGAACTACTGGCCCTCTCCAATCTAGCCTCTAAATCATGAACATGTTATCACATAAATTAATGCTCTCGCGCAATAAAGAACAGTTCATGCATTCAATATTATCATGAGGTCTAGAATCCACCACCAAAAGCTGCTTCTGTGCAGTCTCAAGCTCAGAAAGAGTTTGAGCATGTACAGAACACAACTGAGCAAGCTCACCCATGACTATAGTACAAGATTCACATTCAGCATCATTTACTTTAGACTTAAGCATGGCATATTCAGTAGAAACAGATTCTAGCCTAAGTCTAAGGTCTTTTCTTTCTCTAGCGGCTTGCACAAGTAATCTATCCTGACCAAGAACTACTTCATTCAGCTCATCTAATTTTATTGAAAGCTGGTCATAGGATAGAGGTACCTCAGATGAGTCAAGCTCATCGCCGCTGTGATCGCTGTCGGCCATGAAGCAAAGGCCGGTGAAGTCTCGTCCCTTCTTGTACTTTTTGTCCTCCTTCCTTGGGGACTCCTCCTCCTCAGAGCTCGACTCTTCAGTTGAGGAAGTGTCGATGTCGCTGAGAGCAGCAACAAAGGCTCTGGAAGCGGCTTTGGCTACTCTCTTAGCCACCTTGCCGCGCTTGCCCTTCACAAAGGGTTTCCTCTCCTTCTTGTGGTATTTGGGGCGCTCACTCTCATCTCTCTTCTTGAGCTTAGGGCAATTTGCCTTAATATGAGAAGTGTCGCCACATTCAAAGCACCCACTAAAACCACTTCTCCTCTGATCCCGTCTCTCATGATGAAAACGGGTGAACCTTCTGGCAATGAGAGCAAGCTCATCATCATCCAGAGTGTCCACCTGCTCCTTTGTGACGGAGACCAGGGAGGACAAAGCAAAACCATCTGCAAAAACACAAGTGCCTGATGTGCTTGGTTCTGCAGTGGTGCCACGGCTAGTGCTAGAAACCAATGCCAATGGCTGTGGCAAAGAGCTTCTGTGCATAGTAAGAGATGCCTTGGCAATCTCTGTGGACTTCAGCATGCTGAAGAGCTCATCACAGGTCAATGTGTCATAACCTGCAGACTCCTCAATGCTGGATATCTTTACTTCCCATATGCTATGGTCAAGAGCATAGAGAAGCTTGATTGCCCTGTCATGATCATTGTAAGCAAGCATCTCGTTGGACCGCAAGTTACTCACTATCGCATCAAAGCGAGAAAACATGGCATCTATAGATTCACCAGGTGCCTGCACAAACAGCTGATACTATTGATTGTATGTGCTTTGGTGCCTGGCCTTGATCTGTGTAGAGCCCTCATGAAAAATAGTGAGAGTGGTCCAAATTTCCCTAGCAGTCCTAAGGTGCTGCACCCTATCAAACTCACTTCTACTCAAACCAATGAACAGTATATTTCTTACCTTGGAGTTGGCATTATACTGATCTTTCTTTGTTTGAGAGGTGCGAGTCTCAGGGATGGAGTATTGTGAGTCCACAATCTCCCAAATTACATTTCCTTGGATTAGCAAGTAAGCCTCCATGCGCACCTTCCAGTATGCGAAATCAGTCCCATCGAACAAAGGAATTTTACTAGCTCTGTCCATGTCGCCAACAGATCACAAAACCGGTTAAGGTCAACTGGTGATCTTTACCTTGCTCTGATACCAATTGTGGGACCGGAAATGGCGACCAGAGGGGGGGTGAATGGGAGCTTTTAAAAACTTGGGCTAAAAACAGCCTTCGGTTTTAATTCTGTCTACTGCGGAACAGGCTTCGAACACCAACCTTCGAAGGTCTGGTTCGGAGGTACTTGACAGCTCCGAACACAGGCTTCGCAAGGAGTAAAAGTCCGAAACCAAGTAGACTTCGCTCCACCCACAATCCCAAAAACAACTCTGCTTAGTCAGTGCAGGCTCCGCACATAGGGTGCTTCGAGCAGGCTTCGCACTTCACCCTTCGCAAGAGTGGACTACCCTCTGAGGACTTCGACCTAATACTTAGCGACAGCAACTGGTGCTGGGCTTCGTACTGCACAGGTCTAAACGCACACTAAACAGACTTCACTAAGAGTTCAGACACGAGAAGCAAATCGGGCTTCGAACAGGGCTTCGCTAGTAAGCAGCGAGGTCTAGCCTCCTGTTACACAGAGCGAACGCGCATTGAAAAACACACTTCGCACACAACACACATCGCCAACACAGGCTTCGATGCACTGTCACACGTCACTCAAGGTGACATACAAATGGATGAAGTATGCAGTGAGGTATGTAAAACAAGCTCAAGCAAAAAGCACACAGAAGCAGGGCTTCGCCGCTTGATCAAGGAACACTAAAATGAACTCACTGGATGAATACAAAGTGTGTGGAGGCTAGTACAGGAGCTCAACAGTAAATGCTCAAAAATGTTAAATGTTACCTACCCAGCCCCCATATTTATAGCCCACAGTTCACCCAAGTGAAATGACTACTTTACCCCTAGGGTTTACACCAGTTTTGTCTCTACAGAACAGAGGGGTACAAAGGTAGTCAACTTTATTCTGGAGGCTTCTCTGTCAGCTTTGCAGAGGGGACAGCGTCAGCTTTTTGCAGAGCAGACAATGTCAGCCTTTGCAGTCTTTGACCTTTCTGAAGCCCCCCTTCGCACGCGAGGGGTGCGGTAGCTTCGGCGAGAAGCCTTGAGCCTGATGGCCTTCGCTTCACCGAAGTCAGCCTTCGATATAGTGACGGTTTTGAGCCAAAGCCGTCAAAGCCCTTGGGCCTTCGCACCACTACCTCCGGAGTGGACCACCACGGTTATGCAGCTACTCCCAGCTCGAACTCCGTCAGTCCGTGTACCGAAGCCATGCATGGCCGAAGCACCACAAGTCAACCTCGCTCCGGAGCTAGCCTCGCTTCGAAGCCTTCCTCACTCCGAAGCCCCACCTTTGGAGTACCACCCTCCGAAGTCCCTCCTTCGTCCAAGGCCTCCGCATGAAGCATTCCATGAGCCCTTCGTCGCAGTGTCTCTCCCCGAGCACACTCCTCGATGAGCCTCACCCGGACCATGCCTTCGATGCGCCTCGACTTCTGAGACCTTCGTCGGGTACCTTCGAATGTCTCCCTCCGGAGCACACTTCGAACGCCTTGCCTCCGTAGAGGACTTGATCCACCATACTCCAAAGTCACTCCATCCGGAGTACCCTTCGAAGTGCCTCGCCTCCGAGGACTTTGTCTCGGAGTACCTTCGTCCGGAGCCACTCTCCGCACTTACTGCCTTCTCCTGGTGCACCTCGACTCGAGGACTGACCGAGACCCCTTCGCAGCCACCGTGACGAAGCTCCCTACTCCCCTGGCATCAAGCCTCCCGCTTGACCCTGTTCACCTGCTACATCCGTCCGTCGCCTCTGAAGTCCCCTACGTACCACAGACAAGCAGACAAGTGTGTCCAGTACTCCGGAGACCTCTCCGGGTTAGCAACCTTCGGTACACACTCCGGTGTACCGCCCAAAGTACCGAGACCTTCGGTACGAACCCAGTCATCGTGTACGGTCGGACCCCTCCGACAGGCACACTCCGCTGCAACGGCTGCAGCAACCACACCACCGATCCCTTCGGTGAAACCACCTCCGAACACCTTCGGAGGTACCCCTTCGAACCAGAGGGTAAAAGCCTGTCAATCACTCATCACAAACACCAAAACCAACACTTGGTTTCTCAACATGAAATGATAGAACTCTAAAAAGAAAAGAAATAATCACGAGATTATTCCTTTGGATTGAATGAGATGGTCGACATGTGATCAACATGCTCACTTAGATAAAATAGAGAGATTAAACTTGAGTTGAGATCAGGGTAGATCGATGGGTTATGATTCGATTGAAAACAAGGAATGGTTGAATTGAATGTGTTGATCGATTAGAAACAAAAGGGTACAAATGGATTTAGTTGAACGATTTGAATAGGTTGCGGCCATTGGACAACCTAGTCCATTCAAGAGGCATTCGACTAAAGGTACGCGTAAGGGCTTAACCGATCAAGCCTTAGCGACCATGTCGATGGGTTTAGATTAAATAGATGAGACTCGATGAGGGATGGTAACGAACGACTACGAACAACCGATGATCAGTGACGACCATCGATGAACGTCGCAAGTCCAATGACCAAACATCAATCAAGTCGTAATCGATGGATTAGATCAAAATAAAGGAGAGAAAGGTGGCATTCAACCATTATTATTGACGATGAATGACAATGGATATTAACTCCGGTATAAGAAACGGAATGACGATGAACTACGTCTCATGGCAAATGCGACATCTGGGACGGAACACATGGGAATGAAGTGGAACACCGGATGCTTTAGAGATAAAGAGAACTATTTTCAAGGTTAGTTGGACGCGGAACATGGGTTCAATACAAATAGAAGTCAATGGGGGATAAATCAACGAAAATAGCTCAACATGAATTTAGATCATGAATAACAATGAAATAAATTAGATCAGAATGGAACCACCGGGTTAAATAAATTGGAATTAATTATCACAAATACATGGGTATGATAAATTGAGATAGTAATTATTTAATTGATGATGATTGATCTAATCTTTGATGAAGTAACAAACAAATTTAAACAAATAGATATAACAATACGATGATGAACATACTGGAATAAAATGATATAACAAATTAATTGAATGGCGATGGATGGCCGAGATTTAATGAAAATCCTATGGCTAAGATTAAAATAGATCAAAACGGGATCATCAGGTTTTGATAATGATAGTTTAGGATCAATATTAATTAATAGTTGAAACGTATCGATGAACAAGATGACATAGTGGAATAGAAACAATTATGATGCGATAATTAGATATGGAACGATTTAATTGATAGGAGCAAGTGAATCAAAAGATAATGTGTCCTCACCGGGAGGGAACAAAGACGATGCGGAGTATCGGCTTGGTGTTGTACAACGGATGGTGGCTTGCTTGAGGAGCGGTGCGGCATGGTGGCGATGACGCTCAGCGGAGGCAGCAGGGAAGAGGAAAGGGGCTGCGATGGAGGAAGTGGGAGAGGTGTGGGCTTGTGGAGGAGAAGAGGGAAGAGGGCATGGCTTTTATAGAGGGAGGAGGCGCCTAGATAAATGGAAGCTGCGGACATAAGATGGAAAGGCATGTGTAGAAGGAAAGAGAGGAAGAATAAAGGAAAGAGGAAGAAAGGAAATAGAAGGAGAAGAAGGAAGGAGGACGGTGCGGCCAGGAAAGAAAGGGAAAGGAGAGAGAAGGAAAGAGAAAAGAAAGGAAGAAAGAGAAGAAAAAAGGAAAGGAAGAAAGAGAAGAGGGAAAGAGAAAAAAAGGAAAGAGAAGAAGAAATGTGCGTGCACATGCACTCAGCTAGGAAAAAAGAAAGGGAGAGGGAATGAAAGAGCGAGAAGGGGAAAGGGGAAAGGGGAAAGGGAAAAAGGAGGAAAGAGAAAAAGGAAAAAATGAAAGAAAAGAAAAGGAAAGGAGGACAAAATGAGAATATTTTTTTTCTGAAAATTCAAATTTAGATTTTTAATAAAAGTGAAAAGTTTTTTGAAGTTTGAAATTTAATATAAATTTACAAATTTTGGATTAAAAAGAAATAGCGCGCGAAATAAACGGCGGTTCAGAAAATCAATAAATTTTGCATTCGCGTCGAAATTAGAAATTTCGAACATGAACACAAAAATAATGTTTTTAATTCATTTTTGGGAATTTAAAAATAATTTTTTTAAAGTGATTTTTAATGGAATTTAAACACGCTGTTAAAATGAGATTGTAATTTCGCGAACGAAAATAGAATGTTGATTCCTCCGGATTTTTGATTGGGAAAAGATATAGATAGCCGGAAATGATGATTCAAATTACATTAGAAAGAGAGTGATTTAATTACTTTTTTATTGAAGTTATCCATTTAAATATTATGGATTACTATTTTAGTTACAAAAATCCTTAATAAAAACCTAAATTTATTTGAGGCAGAAGAAATTTACTGGAAATTTCTCAAGCTGAATTTTATTTGGTTTTATATTACTTTTAATTGAAATTATTTATCATATATTTATTCACACAACATTCATGTTGAAATATATTTTATTAAGTGTTAGAGTTTTCCGATGAAATGATATTGATTATATCTTATTTAATTTCTTCGCGCCAAAAATTCTAGAAAAAAAAATTGGGACACAATTTAGAGCAAGTAGAATTTTAGAAAAATACTCGAGCTATGGTTTATTTTAAAATAAAATTTTAGGACCATATTTTAGCTTTCATATTTATCGATTTATACTGGATCCTTTTCTTGAAATTCATTTATTAATTATTTTATCTTATTTTTTACGCCTGACGAAAATTAGGATGTTACGAGCTGGGTTACGTGAACAGTTTTCAGGTGCTGATCACGACATAAAGAGATGGCTCCTAGGTCGGCCTAAAAAAACACCTGAGGGCCAATATATTCTCTCTGACTCACAGACCAGTGGAGTATTTCAAAAAGCAAAGGAAATCATTGAGTTGGAGAAGGCTGGGAAGTTCAACCCTGAGGGATGTAATGACTATCTAACATCTGCTCTCAAGAACGAGGAACATCGAGGGCGCACCCGAGGTGTCTCTTCTATAGCACCCTTGGAGAATACTTTCAAGAAGCAGGATGGTGCCACATACAAGAAGCGTCAAGCACGCATAGACGACGCCGCAGAGCGACATGCAGAGTGGGAGAGACACTTTTTTTAATTTATTAGAGAGAATCCAAACATCATGCATGCTGCAGTGGGACAGATAGTTGTGCTTGAGGTACGACTTGATGTACCAAGCAGTGTTTAATTAGTACAAGGGAAATTTCCTGTAAATTATATCAAAGAGGACACACCATGCAATTTGTATGTACTGATTGGACGCAAAGGACATTCCCAAGAGGCTGCACGAGGCATTGCTATGCCTGTGAATGTATTTCACAATCGCCCTATTTCCGCGGAGTATACCAACGACAAATTTATCAATGACCCCTTGGATATTCCAATGCCTGATGAGGGGATTGAGACAATAGAGATGCACTGAATAACTTTTCTTATGGGTGAGCCGAGATATCAAATTACTCTAGAGGTAGTCTCCAACAAGTTCTCGGAGTAAATCGTCTATTTTCTCATCGCAATCCCCCACATATCCTTCATCTCATGATATGCAAAATATAGGATCTTTATTTCCTATTGATGAGCGTGAGATGGAGGAAGAGACAGAGAAGGAGCCAGTGCCCAATAAATTGGCAGATCATCAAATGGCTCAACAACTCGAGGAACACGTGCCCGAAAAAGTGGAAGATCCTCAAATGGCTCAACAACACGTGCCGGAGGAAGTGACAGAACCTAAAGTGGTCAAGCCTCAAGTAACAGAGCCACTAGCTGAGCTTGATCAAGTGAAAGAGTCAGTTCCAGCGGTCGAGCCTCAAGTGATAGAGCCAGTGCTACTGCCTGAGCCCTACAAAAAAGAGACACGTTTAGAGCCTCTACCAGTGCTAGTGCATGATCCTGAGAAACAAGAGGCATGCACAAATCCCACAATCCACAAGACAATTGTTCAAGTTGGGCAGTGTTCTGAGCCAAAGTCTGAAATGCTCAAATTCTTTACTGTTGTGGGGCAAACACGTTCTATGCCCGTAGAGGCTCCCGTAAAGGCTCCAGTACAGAAGCAGGGGTCACTATCTACAGATCAATGGACCTACGGAGATGAAGATTATATCAAGTATGAACCAGGCAAACCATTCATACCCCAATGAGTACTTAAGAGTATGAACTGGGAGATGCAAATATTTCTGACTAGTACCTTGAAGCATCTTCGTTAGGAGTTATGCAAATAGAAATTAAGGTTCCAAAAGAAGTATTCAACTACCCAAAGTTTAATCTTGCACTGTTTTTCAATGACTTCAATCGAATGTTCTGTCTGAAGTGAACCGACATCACAAGCATGATGCTTTGGTGCTTGTAAGTAGTTTTTACTTGGTCAATTCAAAGCAAAAATCAATCACATCTTGTAAGTAGTTTCATAACATATACAGTTTGAATTCATTTAGTGATAAGTCTAAACAATATAGGTACTTGAACCCATCATTGATAAGTCAAAGTACACTGCACCCAGTACTAAACCAGAATGATGCAAAGTACTAGAGTGCGGTTCGGAAAAAGTTTTAAAGGAAGATGTTCAATAAAGACCAAGACGCACTTCAGAAGAACAAAAGGAATTGTGCCCTTTGTATATTGCGCGGTACATGTTTCAATGGAAAGACAGAGAAATGATAACCGGGGCATATAACTTTAAGTAAGTACACCCACTATATCCACTTAATCACGTTTTATTGATTATGAAACTAACATAATCACATATTACTTATTTTGATAGTGATCATTGGATTAAACTTCTGATATACCCGAAGAACTCTAGGGTTTGGGTGCTCGACTCTCTCGACAAACCCAAAAAACGAATATCAAGATATAATAAATGTTCTTCAGAGTGCATATAAATATTACATGGACAAGTTAGGTGGCCCACATGATCCACAAAGGCCGAAAGAAATGCATATCAGAACTAACTATCCGGTAAGATTATATTTGAAATTTATTAGTTCTAATAATAAAGGCAAACTATATATCGTTCTAAATTTGTCTATTTTGAAGTGTCACAAACAACTTCTCGGTTCGGTGCATTGCGGTTATTACACTTGTGATTTCATGAGCAATGACTTAGGAAAGTTTGCGCGGACAGTCTTTGAGGATACTAATAAAGTTGATTTATTGTGTGTTAATCTAATATAACCTGCAACATATGTACTTATATGTTACGTATGCAGACGTCATGTCCATCAACCATTGCCAAGAAGAACGAACTCTCTGATGCAAAAATGTATGGAATCGTATCAAGTATGTGTTGCTTCACGATGTATGAAATTATTCATGAGCGTGGAGTATTCTTCGATCCTTAGTGTGAAGTGGCCAAGCATCCAACTCTGAGAGGTTTGGCCAGAAGACCTAAAAGGCAAGCACAACAAATTTCCAAGAATTTTGAAGCTCAGAAGCAAAAACAAGATGCGCAAGATAAGAGCTGGCAGTTCGAGAAGAAACGTGAAACAAAATGAGCATGTATTTGTGAACAATTATTAATTTGAAGTTCTTATGAGGTGTAAACTTTGTAAACTTGATGTCTGATGAAATGTGAAATTTGTAAATTTGTAAATTGATGAGATGGCTTGTTGTTGTGTTGCTGCTATGGATGGATGTGGGAGCTGTGAATTTCTGTGATTGTGTTGCTGATGTGGATGTGGATGGTTGTGTAAAGCTATATATTTCTGTGTTTTTGTTTTGGGGCTGTTTGAATTAAGGTTTATAACATTTCTATAAAATAGGGCAAACACAGTAGTGGCGGGCACGCTGACGTCATGCAACCGCCACTACTGTTAGCCAGAGCAGTGGTGGTTTCATGATGTCAGTGTGCCCGCCATGGCTATGGCTAACATCAATGGCGGGCACGCTGACATCACCGTGCCTGCCACTGCTGTTGACACAGTGGTGGTGGGCACTCTGCCCGCCACTGCTAACCCTGGTTAGAAGTGGCGTTAGAGCAGTGGCGGACTGGTAGCCCGCTGCTACAGTACGTTTTTGCCCGCCGCTACAGTGAGTGTTTGTAGTAGTGTAAACATAGTCCGGAATCAAACTCTATCTCTAATTTTAAGCTTGAGTCGGTCTGACCGGACCCATTGGGCTGATCTGACCGGACCCATTGGGCCGGTCTGACCGGGCCTACATGGACAGTCGGATCGGCCTACCATGGACGGTTGGACCGGCTGAGGAACCATGTTGAAGAGCATGGGTCTTATGGCTCCAGATGTGATGAGTAATTGTCAACGGAAGTCAAAGAAGAGACGTGAAGAGAAGCCATGGAGTCGGGTTGGCCCAATCCGAGTACATGGGCTAGGAGCGGCATAGAATCCACTGGTCTGTTGACCGGGATTGACTCAGGTACACGGGCGGCGAGCGATTACCGGGTTGAGTAAGCTGCGGAATCGGGTCGGCCCAATCCGGGTACCCGTGCGAAGACGGTGGACGCTTTGTCAGTTTCGGTGCAAAACTGACAACCGATGATTATCTTTATTTAGGATTTTAATATTTAGCCTTTAGGTCCACGGTCTTTGTTACTTGAGTCAGTTAAATATTCTAAGGGCATTTTAGTAATTTCCAATTTTATTTTTAGAGTCAGTGTAAATTAGTCTTTTCCCTTTATTAGTGGGCTGCCTTTAAATAGGCCCCAACACCCTAGGGTTAGGGTTGATTGTTTGTCGTAATTAATCTACAGTCCACATATTTTTCCGCCACCAGTGATTTTTGATCTGCTATTTTTTCGTCGTCGCCGCCATCATTTCTTCTCTCCTCCGAGCGCTTTTCTTCGGCGTCTTCATCCGCGCATGCACATGTCACAGCCTCGTGCAGCGGCCAAGACAAAAACGGCGACGGTGTCTAGTTTTGTTTTTGCCTTAACGCATGGCAACCAAGGGAAGCGCATGCAGCAGTGCACCTAGCGCTGCCTAGCCCTGGCAGTTGTGGTAGCCTACGGTGCATGCCTAGGCACTAGCTGCAGCAACCACGTGGCTCATGCAACAGCCGGTGCTCGCAGCAAGACACGTACAGCAGTAGCCGGGAGTAGCTTGGTTAGGCGCACACGCAAGGCCCTGTGCCTTGACTTTTCATCTTCATAGGCGCGTGCGTCAGATTGCTGGCCGGCAAGCGCACGGGATTCCATGCAGCGGCACTGTTGTGCCGATGGCTAGGCCCAGCCAGCAGCTATCTTCGGTGGAAGCAGGAGTGTGGCTCAAGCTGCAGGCGGGCGGGTCGACGTCCAAGTGGAAAGACCAAGGGAACAGGGGGAAACGGCAGGCAGCACGCGAATTCCAGGAACAGATGCTACAGCGAAACAACCAAGCACGAAAACTGAGGCGAGTCTTTCTTTGCTGTTGTGTTTTCTCTGAACTATTAAAGCCAATTAATGTTGATTCTGTCCCATATAGAGTTTTTGCATGATTGATTAAACTGTTTAAGGCTAGCACTAGTTTTTATTAGTTCAGTGCATCTATGAAGTTCATGTGTAGGCTTTTTTATTTCACTTGTTGTTTGATGAATTAAGTTGTGCACTTAGCATTTAATCTCTCTGAAGCACTATAATATTTTTCATTCTCTATTTACATGCATTACATCAGTTTTATTTTTGAATGATCCATGATTTATCCACTTGATTAGTATTTTATTTTCAGATTGCAATATGAATGTTTACTGATATATCTAGGTGTTTTTATATGCACATCAAGTATTTATTAAATCATTTGAGAACACATTTTTATTTACTTGAGTTATTTTTGTTTAGTTTATATTTTTAATATCGTTGTTGATATCATTTTAATTAGGACACCAATCATTTTTAGGCTAGACAACTTTAGTACATGTGATCTGCTTTGCTACTGTTGTTTGTCTATCGAGGTGTGTTTGGTGTTGGGATTAGGCCATTGATTCGGAAGGATTTTTTTTAGACGCCCATTCACCCCACCCCCCCTCTGGTCGCTACTTTCGGTCCTACAAGTGGTATCAGAGTGAGGTTAGGGTTTTTCCATACCTTAACCGGTTCTAAACCCAGGTAGTGATCATGACTTCGTCTAGAAAGGTCCCGTCCTTGGAAGATTTTGGCTACACTATTGGAAGACTCGCATGCGAGCCTATCTCATAAGCCAGAGCTCGGACATTTGGGATATTTGTGCTCACGCTACTTTTACTATACTTCCTTTTGTTGAGCGCACTTCTGCTAATATAATCACCCAACATCAGAACAATAGCAAAGCAGTGAACATTTATTTTCTGGTTTAGGTCCTAGTGAGTTTGAGCGTGTTAGCCATCTCGACACTACTCGAGAGATCTGGGCTACCCTCCAGGCACACCATGAGGGAACAGCTCAGGTCAAGGCTAGGCTCTATTAGACCTACTAGCGTGAGTATGAAAATTTCTCACAGAAGCCGAGTGAGACTGTTGAGACTTTGTTTGGTCATTTTCAATCGATCATTAACAAGCTTCGAGCCAATAAGGTCGAGCGTGATCAGCTGGTCTCAGATCATGAACAGGCGCTCAAGGTTCTTCATACCTTGGATCCTAAGATCTGGGAGATCAAGGTGTCTTCTATTGTTAAGAGCGCTTCCTATGATACCTTGACTATCGCAGAGCTATTTAGTAAGATCAAGGCCTCAGAGGTTGATATCCAGTCAAAATCAAATCTCACTGGTTCTAGCACAAAAAACCTGGCCCTTGCGGACACCATTTGTGATCCTACGCTTGCTTTGAGGTTGTACTGTGTTTTCTT
>JAAALK010000946.1:0-38420 GCA_019279435.1 Zizania palustris
GCCGGGAGGAGATCGTGAGGACCGATCTATTGGGGATTCCTTGCCGGAGCCATCACCGCTGCATCTACCGCCACCGTTGGAGCCGCCATCACTGTTGGCGCCGCTACTGTTGCTGCCGCTGCCGCAGCCGCAGCTTGCTGTCGGGCTAGGGCCGAAGTCGCCCCAGGAGCCTTGAAGCTAGTTTTCGCCATGAGCTCGCACCGAATGCTAAAGCTAGAGTCTGGATGCTAAAGATTGGTTGCGCAAAGACGATGAGAAAGGTATTCGAGAAGTGTCTGGGTCCTCTATTTATAGCCCAGACCCACGATTTTTTACCGTTTACATTCGCCGTTTCAAATTCTTGACCGTTACTCTTTGCGAAGTTAATGCACCGCTGCTGAAAGGAAAAAGACAACGGCTATTTCTTCTAAGTCTAAAAGGCTTTCCGACTTCTTAAGTTAATTCTGGGATTGTTCGAATGTAACTTCCTTAGGAATCAATTCGAAGTTTTGAATCTTTATATATTTCGGAGGTTGATTAAATTCGTTAACCCCTACGCATGATTATTTTTCTTGCGTATACTACTCTCCTAACATTACAGATCTAGCGGAGAAGCGACTTCGAGGGGCTACTGTTGGGGGAAAATACTTCATCCTCAGGTCAATGCTGTAACAAGACAAAGGCAGGTGATTTAACCAAAGTTTTCCAGCATCTAACTTCGGCCTTGTACTGAGACCACTTCGAAGGATGGAGGCGAACTCTAGTTAAGAGTATATCTTCGAACGTCGACTTCAGAGAGCTTCCCTTGCCAGCTAAGATGGAAGGCTTATCTTATTTCTTAATAGATTAGTCTTTTACCGTTTTAGAGCCCTATTAAGGGTACCGAATAGTTTCCACTATGTCGGTTCTAACAGAGGGGTAAAAAGGTCTTTTCCTTAAGGTCTTGGCCTATAATACCCCTCCCTTTACCCTGTAATGAGGATCGAATACTGAGTTATTCAATAAACATCTTCAAACTGTTTTGAGATATTATCCACTTCGGAGGCTTGAAATAGTTTACTTTGCAAACACTTTGTTTGTTGGTTTTTTAGTATTTAGAAACATGTTAGCGTAATCTTTTACGCCAACAAATACTTTCTTCCCTTCGAGCTCAACGTTGTTCATGGGAAAGGGGTCTCTGTCCAATTTCATTTTGGGTTTGCTTCTATTTTCAATCATCCTTCTTCTTTGGCCGATTGAACCTGCCGATGAAAAACATTGCAATCATTAGTGTGGTGAGAATGCGAATCATGCCACTTACAGTAGGGACGTTTCTTCAATTCGTCGGCGGATGGCATGACTTGCCCTTTTGGCAGTCGTAGAAGCTGATTTTTTAATAGGAAATCAAATATTTTATCACACTTAGTTATGTCGAATGAATATCTAATTTCATTAGGCCGACTCTCAGAGGGAGACGACTGCAATTCAGAGAAGGTGATGGGTTTAGACTTCGCGCTCCAAGTCCATTCGGCCATGTACGTATCGACCGGATCTTCTTCCTCGTCGGATTCTACCTCGTCAGAGTGCTCCATCGTGTGGATTTTAGCTCTTGGTTTATTAAAAGTCTTAATGAATTTTCTATCTTTGGCTCGGCCTTCTTGTACCAGAGCCTGTTGCAAGACTTGGCTAACGTCCAGAAGATTCTGATTATCCATTCATTCCTTAATTTCTTCCCGTAGGACATTAAATGCGAGGTCTGCGGGGTATCTTTCTGATACGTTTATGCTAAAAAATTTATTCCTAGTGTCTCTAAAGCGCTTGACGTATTCAGAAACACTCTCGCTAGATTTTTGTTTAATCGCCGTGAGGTGTGATAGCCTAAGCTCGGTCTCGCCTGCGTAGAAATAATCATGAAACTTCTGCTCTAGCTGAGCCCATGTATGAATGGAGTTTGGCAGGAGTGCCGAAAACCAAGTGAATGCGGTGTCAGACAATGATAGGGAAAATAACCTGAGTTTCAATGCATCCGCCTTGCTAGCTTCGCCACATTGTGCTAGAAATTGACTAATGTGCTCTAATGTGGATTTACTACCCTCGCCGTCAAATTTAGTGAAGTCCGGGACTCTATAACCGCGAGGGTATGGAATGGTATCAAAGTGGTCGGGATATGGTTTTCGATAAACCCTAGCTCTATCCCTAGGTGTAAAACCGGTGCATTCCCTAAATAGCACGCGAATACATTCCTCAATATCATCGTAGTCTACTGCTTGTGCACGTCTTTCATGTGGTGGTTGGATGCGTGGTGGTATATCAGCATGCTTTGGCCTATGCTGCGGCGTGGGAGCATGCAGCGTGAGCGGTGGCGACAAAGCTAGCATTGGCGCAGACGGTGGCGGTGCATGATAAGCTGGGGTTTGCCTGGCCATAAACATAGTTATGTGTTTCAACTGTGGATGATGTAGCCGGAAAACATGATAGTTTTTCTAGTATTGCCGTCTGTTCTACTATAAATGTGCTGAGTTGGTGGAATACTAGTGATTGGTGTCGGTAAATCGGCCTCACTAAAGCCGAATCTTCTAAATACTGCTGCCACTTGCGAGACAACTGCGGGATCTAGTTTGTTGGCTAGTGAGGCGCTAACCGCCTGTTCAATAGATGCAGCTATCCAACGGTCAACTTATGAGGCAGATAAAGGGAGTGATGAGGGGCTTACCTGAGTTAGGTTGAGGGTGTCGTGCATAACGAAGCCCGATCATGTTTTATGCAATCCCTGAGCATCAGCTCTTCGAGTTCCTTCTTCTTCGCTTAAATCTTTTCTCGGTCTTCCTCAGATATGTCTGCCATGGTGGGCGTCATAATGTTGTGGTTGTTGCTGTCTGTGCCCCCCATAGTGCTCATCGGCGATGTAGTGGATGTAGACGTAGTATAGGTACTTGTTGCTGATGTAGAGGTAGTAGTCATGATTGGCGTTGTCCCCAGCGGGGTCGCCAAAAAGTGTGTTGACAAAGAAAGGCACCCCCGCACTTGGGTCGGTTCGACGTCCAAAAGTATCACAACGATACCGACGCCGCATTCCGACTACCCTTAATAGTGATAAGAGATTTGGAGTCACCAGGCAATCAGACAAATAATTAATATTTTAATCCAATTGGCTGAAAAGTACTAGTAATAAGGTGAACAGAAATAAAATTATCAAAATACCTCGAATCGGCCAATTTAGAGGCCGATTCGCAGTTACAACAGAGATTGGGCCGAAGGGTCCCTAGGGCACCTTGGGCCTTAGGCCCGGTCAGACCGGGGGTACAACCTCGGTCGGACTGGAGGGGTTGCGAAGGGGCTCCGGGCAGTGTCCCGAAGGCTGATGCGAAGTGTGGCTCCAGCGGTCTGACTGGCAAGGCTCCTTCGGTCAGACCGACGAGGTAGGCTTCGACGCGCAAGATTCGGTAGAAGCTCCGGCGTGGTGCAATGCGAAGTTGCTTCGGGTGCAACCTTTGGATTCCGACATAGCGTGGTGCGAACGGTCCCGGCCGGACCGGCAGAGTGCCTTTGGTCTGACCGGCTATTGCCGACAATGGCGTGACGAGGTCTGGGCAGACCGAAGTCTCAAGGCTGGTGTTGGGGGAATATATTTCCCCTGTACAGGGGCCAAATGACGTCAGCCCGCGACAGCCTTTGGCCCGGAGCCCAGCACTGTCGAAGCCTGTTTCCTCCCCATGAACTGTTCCCAAGTCTCAGGGTTTATGCCGGAGCTTGCAGGGGCGAAGCCCCAGGGCCCCGTCGAAGCCCTCTGAAGTGAGGTCCTTCAGAGCCCACTGAGGCTAAGCCCTCGAGATCCCTCGAAGACCGCCAGAAGCTAAGTCTCAGGCTAACTTCGAAGCTAGCCTCTGGGCCTTCTTCGGAGTTAGCCTTCGAGCCCGTTCGGAGTTAGCCTTCGGGAGCTCCCTTCGGAGCTCCTCAGAGCTAGTCTCCGGACCCGCTCCAACCGACTCAAAGCCAAGGTCCCGGTTTGGAGGCCCCAGTTCGGAGGCCCCCAGTTCGGAGGCCCCGGTTCGGAGGCCCCATTCGGAGGCCCCCAGCTCGAAGGCCCCAGTTCAGAGCCCTAGTTCGGAGCCCCAGTTCGGAGCTCTGGCCCTGCTCCGAACCCAGAAGATATTTACGCCCCGCTACAGTGTAGAAGCCGTACCAGGGGCCCCTCTGCCCATAGTTTGTCATCTAGTTGGACAAGATGTGACATTGCCCGACACGTCTGCAAAGCTGCAAAGCACTTTTGTACCGTAGCTAGCTCCTTTTCCCCTCTCTACCCCTATGAGCCTAGGGCTCATAGGGGGCATCTTGGTCTTTTCCTTTGGCCTGCGTGCCTGTAAAAGCAGGGCCAAGCCCTTGTAACAGGGACACACGCTCGAGGGGGCCATGAGACCCTGGGGTTATTTTTTCCACACCGAGGCACTCCATGCCAAATCCACCACAAACTGGACGTAGGGCTATTATCCCCTAGGGGAGGCCCGAACCAGTATAAACCCTTTCTCCCTCTGAGAGAACACATCGAAGTTCATTCTACCTATCATATACACACATACAAAACCTGTGTTGTAGCTAACACAATTGCTACAACAGCTGGTCAGACCGAAGTAACAGATCGGATCTGCAAAAATTCGGCAGTCCTAGCAAATAACCTTCAATCACCTCCAAACTTTGCAGAGATGTTTAGGAAGGCTATTGATTTGCAAAAACACCCAAAGATCAAATACAATTCGGCCAAGGGGCCGAATTACCAAGTATGGCAACAAAAACCAATAAAAAGGATAGCACTCTGTTACGTGGATTAATGGGAGGTTCACAAGCGAACCAGCAAGGGTTACTATGATTACTGACATGGCAGACGGAGGGCTTTCAAGCAAACCCACGAAGATGAGGAAAGTAAAGAAAAGTAAATGCGATTCAAAGCTAGGGCTTTGGATTTTTGAGATTGGAGAGAGAGACTTGAATCAGCCTTGCCCCAAGTATTTATAGGGGGTGAGCTGGTGGTCCCTGGCTAAAAATATAGTAGGATTCGGCTAAAATTAGGTTGAGATAAGATTTGGACAAACACAATTCGAATCCACTTTGGATTCACATCCTGAATCCTTGGCCGGTCAGACTGAGCCCATGGGTCCGGTCTGACCGGGCATGGCCGGTTAGACAAGCCTACTATAGCCAGTCAGACCAGCCTTTGCGAGGTTTAGCATATTTTCGGTCAAAAATACAATTTTTTAGTATTTTTCTTAGCTTGACCATTAATGCCATTTTTTCTATAAATAGGTGGCTACAACGTCTTCGAGCCCAAGAGATGCACGAGAAGAGGCCCGAGGACGAGCGGGACACCATTTTTGAGGAGATCCGTCCCTGACCAATGATGAAGCAGGTTTGGAAGCCCAAGTCGATTGCTGCAGACAACCCAGCTCCTACTCCGAGCGACGACGAGGATGATCTGATGGACGAGGACTACATGCCTGTCTCAAAGGGGCCCTCACCTCACGCGATGGACGTAAATGTCATCATGTTTCCCGCTAAATTTGCCCTTCCACAAGATGAGGCCAAGGTCGCTCAGTTGAGCCTCGGCCCATGGGAGGTCATATTTAAGAAGCCCGAGGATACGACTCATCACCTAAAGCCCCTATACGTCAAGGGACACATCGACAGGAAGCCGATCTCAAGGATGCTTGTAGACGGAGGTGTCACTATCAACTTGATGTCATACTCTATATTGAAGAAGCTCGACAGAAGCAAAGGAGACCTGATGAAGACTAATCTGACGCTCAACGGCTTCAACGGTGAGAGCTCCGAGGCCAACGACATACTTTCTTTAGAGTTGATGGTGGGAAACAAGACGTCGCCGATGACGTTCTTCAACGTCGATGTGTTGGGTAATTATAGTGTACTACATGGGAATTGTTGAATCCATGCCAATTGTTGCATTCCTTCTACCTAGCACCTTTATTTGATTCAGTGGGACAATGATGATGTAGAAGTCGTACAAGCTGACACTTTAGCCCAGTTTGCTTTGGCTGATATGTCTATTGATGTCGTCCACGATAAGGTAGAATGTTTGACATGTAGAGATCTCTAAAACGATGACTTTATTAACGTGTATGAGGGACGCTTTGTTCCAGTGTCTATAAAGATGGTTGGTGTAGCTCGGCTGTCTTTAAATTAGTTGTCATGACTAGCAAGAGTAATCTTGATTGGCTAAAGACTTGTGTAGAGCAATATCGGTCTTATAAAGACGGTATCTCTAAAGACAATGAAGATTTTAGCGAAGTTGGAAAGTTAAGTCAAGGTTTTGCGTCAGTCGGTCCTATAGAAGAGGTAGATATTGGTGATGGTAGTATTCCAAGGCCAACCTTTGTAAATCAAAATTTGTAGTTTGATGAATAGGCCGAGGTAATAAAATTGCTTCGGTCGTATGTCGATTGTTTCGCATGGGAGTACAAAGAGATGCCTGAACTTAGCCGCGAGCTCATGAAGCATCGACTGCCTATCAAACCCAGGTTTAGGCTTTATAAACAGCCCCCTCGTTGCTTTAATTCAGCTGTGTATGACCGAGTTAAAGAGAAGATAGAACGACTACTCAAGGCTAAGTTTATTAGGCCATGTAGGTATGTTGAATGGGTTGCTAACATTGTGCCTGTAGAGAAGAAAGGGAGTGGCAAGATTCATGTATGCATTGATTTCAGGTATTTGAACAAGGCCACTATGAAGGATGAGTATCCCATGCCGATAGCCAACATGTTAATCAACGATGCTGCAGGACACAAAGTACTAAGTTTTCTTGATGGCAACACTGGTTATAATCATATCTTTATGGCCGAAGAGGATGTTTACAAAATGGCCTTTCGATGCCCTAGTTTTGTCGGCTTGTTTGAGTGGGTTGTGATGACTTTTGGTTTAATGAATGATGGCGCTACATATCAACGTGCTATGAACTTGATCTTTCATGACATGCTAGGAGTGATGCTAGAGGTATATATAGATGATGTTGTAGTCAAATCGGATGCTATGGGAAACCATTTACCTGATTTGAGGATTGCTTTTGAGAGAATGCGTTAGTATGGCTTAAAAATGAACCCGCTCAAGTGTGCTTTTGGCGTGTTAGGAGGCAGGTTCTTAGGATTCATGACCATGAAAGAGGTATTGAGATTGATCCTAAGAGGCTTAAGAAGATTAAGAACTTTGAAGTGCCGACATGTAAGAGAGATGTGCAGAAGCTGCTAGGCAAAGTAAATTATTTTCGTCGCTCCATATCTAACTTGTCTGGCAAGATTGGTGCTTTTATCCCCATACTTCAGCTAAAGAATGAAGCCTAATTCACTTGGGGTCCAAGTCAGCAACATGCTTTTGAGAAAATAAAAGAGTGCTTGTCATCACCGCTTATGGTAAGAGCGTCGAAAGCCAGAATTCCGTTTCGGCTGTATGTTGCTGCAGAAGATAGCGTGACAGGAGCTATTTTGACTCAGGACGTGGAGGGAAAGGAGTACATCATCATGTTCTTGAGTCACCTCCTATTAGATGCCGAGATGAGGTACATGTTTTTAGAGCATTTGTGTTTATCACTTTATTATGCATGTAGCAAACATCACCACTATCTTTTATCTAGCACATGTATTGTTACTTGCCAAACCAATGTTATAAACTACAAGTTCCAAAAGCCGATTCCAAGTGGGAGAATTGGAAAGTGGGCTTACGCTTTGATTTAGTTCGATTTGGCTTACGAACTCTTGAAAGCTATGAAAGGCCAAGTAGTCGCAAATTTTATAGTTGATCACCATGTAGATGTCAATTGGAGTAGTGATACTGCTTTAATTGAGGTAATGCCGTGGAAACTTTACATTGATTGTTCGGCTTGCAAGAATGGCCAATGTGTTGGAGTTATGATCATATCACCTAGTGGTATGAGTTTCAAGACCTCGACCCGGTTAGAATTTCCTTGTACTAATAATCAAGCCGAGTATGACACTCTTTGCTAGGACTTGAATTGTTAGCTTCCATGGGTGTTAAATATGTTTATGTATATGGTGATTCATTATTGGTAGTTCAACAAGTAGTTAAGGATGCCCAATGCTTTAATGGTTTGCTAAATAGTTACTTGGATAAATGTCTAGACATAATTGCTACATTTGATGATTTTGAGATTTCTCATATGTCTAGAGAAGCCGATTCAGTAGAAAATGACTTAGCTCAACAAACATATGGTTACCAAATTAAAAGAGGTAAATTTTTCGCATAAGAAAACTGATGCTTGACTCTATTTTACCATGTGAGTCAGAACACAACGGTCTAACCGACCTGACATGACCGGTCCCACCGAAGTTGTATGGTCTGTCTGACCGTCCCGTGCCGGTTTACTGACAACAGCTGGTCTGACCGGCATCCTATGGTCGGTCTGACTGACTTGCGTCAGGAAAGTTTAGGACACAGGGGCAAGCCGATATTTGTAATTTGAATGCCAATTCAAGTGAGAATTTGGCGAGTACTTCATAAAATCACGAGGATGATTGGAGGATTCCAATTATTCAATATATGAGAGATACAAGTAACCGGGTTGACAAAAAGTTCGATGGCAGGTGTTTAAATTTATGTTGCTCGATGATGAGTTGTATCGCCGAACAATTGATGGAGTAGTTTTGAAAAGTTTGAATACCCATCAGCCTAGACTTGCTGTTGGTGAAATACATTAAGGTCTTTGTGGTACTCATCAGTCGGCCCAAAAATGAGTTGGATGCTCAAAAGAGAAGATTTTTATTGGTCGGCTATGACTGAGGACTATTTTAAGTACTATAGAGGAAGTTAAGCATGTCAAAGTTTTGGAAATATTCAGCTTTCTCATGCATCTTTACTTAATCCTATTATCAAACAATGGTTGTTTTGAGGTTGGGCCTTGGACTTCATCAGCCAAATTTATCCTTCCTCTTTAAAAGGGCATCAGTTTGTGTCAATAGCTACGGATTACTTCGCTAAGTGGACCGAGGTCGTGCCTCTCAAGAACATGACGTAAAACGAGGTAATCAATTTTATCTTGAAGCACATTAAACATAGATTCGGTATTCCACAAACTCTTACTACAGATCAGGGTTCTTCATTTATTTCGAAAGAAGTATGTGATTTTGCTGAATCTTATGGTATAAAATTGATAAAGTCTTCACCATACTATGCTCAAGACAATGGTCAGGCCGAGTCTAGTAATAAAACTGTGATTAAGCTTATTAAGAAAAAGATTGAAGAGATTCCTAGAAGGTGGCATGAAGTGCTTTCTGAGGCATTATGGGTATGTAGAGTTGCAAAGCATGGTGCCACCAAGGTAAGTCCATATGAGTTGGTGTATGGACAAGAAGTCGTTTTACCCGTGGAGGTGAGTCTGGTTCTTTGAGGTTACTTAAGCAAGATGGCTTATCGATCGATGAGTATTAAACTCTTTTGAAGGACAATTTGGATGAAGTGACCGATAAGAGATTAAGAGATTTAGAGGCAATAGAAAGAGATAAGAGAAGAGTGGCTAGAGCTTACAATAAGAAGGTGAGAGGAAAATCGATTCAAGTTGGTGACTTGGTTTGGAAGACGATTTTGCATTTAGGCACTAAAAGCCCAAAGTTTCGTAAATGGTCAGAAGCTCCTTTTAGAGTGGTTGAAATCGCTCCAGGTAATGCATATTTGCTAGAATCTCTGCAAGAAAAGCGATTTCATTGAGCTTTGAATGGTTGGTATTTTAAAAAGTACTTCCCAAGTGTGTAGCAAGATGCTTGGAGTGTCAAAAGGCCAATATAAAGTGTATCGCCCTCGGTTCATTGTGCTTTTGGCTCACTAAAGTTTGCCAAAATGCAGGGCGGCATGTGTTGATAGCAAAAATGGCATTAATGGTCAAAATTGTCAAAAAGTAAAAATTGGTAATCTAGACCAAAAATATGACAAGTCCTGGCAAAGCCTGATGGGGGATTGGTCCCGATCTTCCGCTAGGTAAAGGATAACTTGGGTTGGTGGAGAATCTCGACGTTGGCGATCCAAGGCTCCGGTCCGGCGGATCAAAACCTTGCAATCGTTACACCACTGTCTCCGTTGGTTATCAACCACGCAGAACGCGATTGACCTCGCCACGAAGGCTAATTCCTGCAATCGAACCCAAGAACACAAGCAAGAACAGGAAGGATACAAGTCGAATGCCAAATCACAGACAAACGATGATAAGGTGAGGTTTCACAAACGCCAATGCAGCAGCCAATCGGTCCGGTGCAAGAGGCGGGATCTAAACACACAAGTGTAGATGCAAACAAAGCAAAACCTAACCCTAGAGGCGGCTGGAGTGAATATATAGGGCGTGGCAGCCTGTAGAAGGCGAACAGACACGGGCTGTGGGCTAGAAGACGTATAGACTCAGATTATGGGCCAACACGGCCGAGTTATGTCACGCAGGACTGTTTTAATCACACAGATCAACTCGAGACTCCAAATGAGACGAAACCAACGGCAAAAGATCCGTCTTCTCCTTAGCTTTCCAAAAAGTCCAAGAACGCGCCAATCGGACTTCGTATGAGTAAGTTATGCCCATTTTGGTGCATGGTGGTCGATGTAGTCCGAACCAGCGAATTCTTGACTTCAAGTCATCCGTGCGACTCCGTCTTCAACTCCAACTCTTCTATTCCATCTCCCATGTTCCTAAGCAACAACATATCACTAGTATTTAGTAGTATCCCATCCAAACAAATATTAACATAGGTGCTAAGGAAAGAATTAACCTCATGGTCCAAGCGACGGGCACGGGCGCGTGTGATTGGTCCTTGTAATTGAATTGTAGGTGGAGGCTCCATGTGTGTATTATGTGAAGTGATGTACTCATCATCCTCCCCCTCTTGAATTGGAGTCGTCCTCGACTCAAGCTCATCGTCAGCTCCCAAATAGGGTTTTAAATCATCAGCACGGGGCATCAATTTAAACTTTCTCAAATCAGGAAGACGATCCTTGCGCAAGTACAATCAAACAAGATCTCCTGGTTTGAAAAACATCTTCTTTCTTCCTTTATTTGTTTTTTGAGAAAAATAGCGTGCCTTCTTTTCTATAACTTCCTTGGTCTTCAGATGCATAGCTTTCACAAACTCTGCACGCTTAGTTGCCTCCATGTTTGCTCTCTCTTGAAAAGGAAGTGGCAGCAAATCAAGTGGTGTGATTGGCTTAAAACCATACACCACTTCAGACGGGCACAATTGTGTTGTTGAGTGAACAGCTATATTGTATGCAAATTCAACATGTGGAAGGCAGTCCTCCCATTCCTTCAAGTTCTTCTTAATCATTGTTCGCAGCAACATGGAGAGTGTACGGTTTACCACCTCTGTTTGACCTTCAGTTTGCGGGTGACAAGTTGTTGCAAATAGCAATTTTATGCCAAGCTTGACCCACATTGTCTTCCAAAAGTAACTCATAAACTTCACATCACGATCTGAAACAATGGTTCTAGGCATCCCGTGCAATCTCATAATTTCCCTGAAAAATAAATCAGCAATATGTGAAGCATCGTTGGTCTTGTGACAGGGAATAAAGTGTGCCATTTTAGAAAACCTATCCACTCTTACAAATATGGAGTCTCTCCCCCTCTTTGTCCTAGGCAATCCCACAATAAAGTCCATGCTAATATCTTCCCAAGGTGTACTAGAAACAGGAAGTGCAGTGGAGTATACAAGCCATATGGGTTAAATTTGGACTTAGCTTTATGGTATGTGGCACAACGCTGCACAAATCGTTCAACATCTCTCCGCATCTTTAGCCAATAAAAATTATTGGACAGCAGGGCCAAAGTCTTTTCTCTCCCAAAATGTTCCATTAATCCACCGCCATGTGATTCCTGCAACAACAGCAAACGTACGGACGAATCTGGAACACATAGCTTGTTAGCATGGAACAGGAACCCGTCATAAACATGAAATTTTTTCCATCCTTTCCCATCATTACATTTAGTGTATGGTTCAGCAAATTATTTATCTACAACATACAAATCTTTCAAACTTTCCAAATCTGGAATGTTAATATCAAGTTGAGATAAAAGAACAATCCTACGAGACAATGCATCAGCAACCACATTTTCTTTGCCATTCTTGTATTTCACAATGTATGGGAAAGATTCAAAAAATTCAACCCATTTATCATGTCTACGGTTCAGTTTAGCTTGCCCTCTCAAATATTTTAGTGCTTCATGATCAGAATGTATAATAAACTCCTTAGGCAAAAGGTAATGTTGCCAAGTTTCAAGCACACGCACTAAGGCATATAATTCCTTATCATAGGTAGAATAATTCAATTGTGGACCATGCAATTTCTCACTAGAATAGGTCACGGGTTTACCTCCTTGTAGCAGCACACCTCCTATTCCAACACCACTAGCATCACATTCTAACTCAACAGGCTTACTGAAGTCGGGTAGCTGAAGTAGAGGTGCACGTGTAAGGCGATCCTTGAGTGTGGCAAGAGCTTGTTCTTGTGCTGGCTCCCAAGTAGAAGTAACTCCCTTCTTGGTCAACTCAGGTAAAGGACCGGCTATGGTGCTGAAATCTTTCACAAAACGTCGGTAGAAACCTGCAAGACCAAGAAAACTACGTACTGCAAGGTTAGTTTTAGTTGCAAGCATGACACGTCCTTTCAGATTAATAGCTTGTGATGAAGAAGGAGAAACAACTTTATCTTTTTGTTGCCTCAAAAGTGTTTCAGCTACTTGCTGATTTCAGAAGGTTGTTTGCTCTTTTGTGAGTCCCTAGCACGTTTTTCTTTTTCAAATTTCACAATTTCAGCAGGAGTCATAGGAAGCAATGTAACTTTCTTTCCTTTATACATAAATGTGTACTTATTGCTCCTACCATGGTGTGTAGCATCAGTATCATATACCCAAGGTCTACCAAGTAATCGAGAACATGATTGCATTGGTACTACATCAAAATCAGCAACTCCGAAGTATGTACCAATGGAAAATTCGATGTGAGCAGTTTGTGTTACCTTTACCTTACCGCTATCGTTGAACCATTGCACATGGTAAGGGTGTGGATGTGCACGTGTGGGAAGTTGAAGCTTAGTTACCATGTCGAGGCTCACCAAATTGTTGCAACTACCAATGTCGATGATGACACGTACACGACGGTTATTGACGAGGAAGAAGGTCTGAAACAGATTGTTCCGTTGTTCCTGGTCGTCCTAGCCCATGTGAGTGCTCAAGTCACGTTGTACAATAAGTGCTGCCATGTTAGTGAAAAGACAAAAACAACAAAGAATAATCCTTATGAAAAAACATCTAGGTGGGTTGGTGGATGTGTGGTGGAAGCAATTCGTCAAGCACCTTACCCACGCTTGCAAGTGTTCTTACCATGCCGCAGTGTGGTCACCGGCCTACAGGTGATGAACCAAGTGGAGGGTGGTGTACAATTGCAAGAAATGATCCTGTCCTGACCAAGAGAAAGGTGTAGCTTGGAAGGCAAATTGAGTAGCAAGGATTAGCGATAATAATAACAGTTAAACCAAGTTCAATAAGTATTCCCTAGTACTCGTCAAAGTTGCTGGCCTTAGTGCTCCCAAAGTGAAAATTCAAGCAATAGATGGAAACTATGTGCCCAAAACTCAAATGGAAGCAAAAACAGGCCAAATCCAGCTCTCTGCAGATCGGACAAAGGATCGGACAAGAGATCGGACAAGGGATCGGACAAACAGAATCTGTTACTGCCGCTGATAATTCTGTTACTGCCGCTGATCGGACAAGAGTTCGGACAAGAGATCGGACAAGCAGAGTCTGTTACTGCCGCTGATAACTCTGTTACTACCGCTGACCAGACAAGAGTTTGGACAAGAGATTGGACAAGCAGAATCTGTTACTGCCGCCGATAATGCTGTTACTACCGCTTCTTCTCTTTTTTTGATTTTTTTCTCTCTTCTTTTTTTTTCACTCTTTTTTTTTGAACAAGGATGACCAGAGATGCAACCACAAAAATTGGCACCTACAACTGAGGTGGAATGTAGCTCACAAAAATTCAACAAGTTCTCTGACCGGCGAGTAAAAACATTGACCAATTTTTTTCATTATCTTCCTGATTTTTTTTGGCGATTCTGGTGAGGGCTAACAGGGGGAACCCGAGTTAGGGTACCCACCCAAATTGGGTCAGGAACACGCTCAAAAAATTTCAGATTTTTCTGCCAAACGAGCGAAAAGTTATGCCTGTTTTACCAAAGGGGGCTCACAAAGAGTCGATGTGGAAAACGAATAAGGTTGTGGAAGGGGGGGTTTCGGGTGGGGAAATTTTTGAGACACAAGAACAACTACTACTCAAACGACACAAAGGGATGACTAAACCAGCAACAAGACTCAACCAAGAACACGAACTCAACAAAGTTAAAACTGAAATTAAAATCGCAAGGCACAAAGGGGTTCTCGGTGGGGAATTTTTTTTTGGTGCGGTTTTCTGGACTCTAGGTAAAAACAAAAGCAGATCGAGATTACCTAACGGGAAAACTGAGTTCTGATACCAACTGATGGGGGATTGGTCCCAATCTTCCGCTAGGTAAAGGATAACTTGGGTTGGTGGAGAATCTCGACGTTGGCGATCCAAGGCTCCGGTCCGGCGGATCAAAACCTTGCAATCGTTACACCACTGTCTCCGTTGGTTATCAACCACGCAGAACGCGATTGATCTTGCCACGAAGGCTAATTCCTGCAAGCGAACCCAAGAAAACAAGCAAGAACAGGAAGGATACAAGTCGAATGCCAAATCACAGACAAACGATGATAAGGTGAGGTTTCACAAACGCCAATGCAGCAGCCAATCGGTCCGGTGCAAGAGGCGGGATCTAAACACACAAGTGTAGATGCAAACAAAGCAAAACCTAACCCTAGAGGCGGCTGGAGTGAATATATAGGGCGTGGCAGCCTGTAGAAGGCGAACAGACACGGGCTGTGGGCTAGAAGACGTACAGACTCAGATTATGGGCCAACACGGCCCAGTTCTGTCACGCAGGACTGTTTTAATCACACAGATCGACTCGAGACTCCAAATGAGACGAAACCAACGGCAAAAGATCCGTCCTCTCCTTAGCTTTCTAAAAAGTCCAAGAACGCGCCAAGCGGACTTCGTATGAGTAAGTTATGCCCATTTTGGTGCATGGTGGTCGATGTAGTCCGAACCAGCGAATTCTTGACTTCAAGTCATCCGTGCGACTCCGTCTTCAACTCCAACTCTTCTATTTCATCTCCCATGTTCCTAAGCAACAACATATCACCAGTATTCAGTAGTATCCCGTCCAAAAAAATATTAACATAGGTGCTAAGGAAAGAATTAACCTCATGGTTCAAGCGACGGGCACGGGAGCGTGTGATTGGTCCTTGTAATTGAATTGTAGGTGGAGGCTCCATGTGTGTATCATGTGAAGTGATGTCCTCATCAAAGCCGGTATGACCGGCCATGTACTGCTAGTCTGACCAGCCCTAGAAGGACGGTCTAACCGGACCAACCTGAGTCCGAGCCAGATTAGTTGATTTTGGGTAGATTTGATATGTAATTAAATTTTACCGACTTGGACTCATATTTAGGCCAAATTAGAGCCCAGTCACTTCATGACCAACCTCTATAAATATAGAGGCAAGGCCGATTCAAGGGACTCTCTTCCCCCCAAAACCCTAACAGATCCAATCTATTATTTTACCTTGAATCGTACTTTTACCGTTCAATCTACTTTCCTTCCCCTTGGATTACCCAAGTAACGTCTATCTTTGTGAGTTTGCGTTGTAAACTCTCCATCCGCCACGTCGTAATCATGGTAAGTCTTGTTGATTCGATTATGAATCATCCATTTCATCCACGTATTGGATTTCTATCGTTTTATCGGTTTTTACCGGTGATTCGGTCACTTGGCCAAATTGCCTCTAGTTTCTTGGTGTTTTTCTGTAGTATTTCATCTCTCCCATCTTCGCCAAGAACTCTTGTTGCAAGTTGTCCTCGGCAAGACGATCGCCAGAGCCCCGGAGACAAACTTCCAGACACCGTTGGTCTGACCGGAGGCAACACCCCAGTCTGACCAGCCCATGCCATGCTTTCATCTAACGCATCAGCACACAGCGGTCTGACCGGTGGCATACTACCGATCTAACCGGGCTTCGTAGGAGGCATCAAGAATGCCTCACACCGGTGCAGGAGTCCCCATCCAGATCCCCCCTTTGGCTAATGTCCAGTCTGACTGGAGGTTACCCTTTGGTCCAACCGACCGAAGGCCGGAGGCCGGAGACCCATCCGGGCACACTTCGGAGAGCACGCTGAAGGCTACCCTTCGTCTAGAACCCCGCATCGCCGGTCTGACTAGTGGCTTAGCGTTGGTCTGACTAGCGTACCTTGGCCGGTCTGACCGCCAATTAGACTTCGGTCTAACCGGCACCAAATTGGCCGGTTGAGTATTTCCATCTACAATTCAGTTAATTGAATAATACTTATTATTGTTTGATTGCCTAACGACTCCACCCTCCCTTGTCACTATCGAAGGTCATCATAATGCGACGTCGACATTGTGTCATGCCTAGGGTCGTTCCTAAGTATCCACGTGCTTTTGGATTGGCGTTAGTGCATTTGGTGCTTTGATCGTTAGGTTTAGTGTCAACAAGTATATCACACCTCACCTACACCACTAGACCACCAAGATTGAGGTGGCAGTAGTAGGGTCTAAGGCAGTCCCAATTGCGGTGCATAAAGCAATGGATGGACAATAGTATCTAACTAAATGTTTTGGCCAATTTCATAGCGACAACTCGTTAGAAGTTGGCACAGTGTGTGCCTTCCATTTCAACATTAATAATGATACAATTGTGGTTGTAGTGTATGTGGTGTAAACCTGGGGTATGATCGATGTACTACTAGGTTATAAATATTTTGTGATGAATTATCTATGTTCGGTGATAAATTGTCTGTGATGCTATTTGGAATGTTGGATATGTTGGATGCCAAATCCTGGCAGGCTTTGATTCAGGATTCAACCTAAAAACTATTTTTTTCAAAATGACCACAATATTAGTGATAGGTAACAATAGGCAACCATCACTAAAGGACCTTTTATTGACGGGTGACATTGCGACCAGTCACTATAAAGTAATAGTAGGTGAGCCAGTAAGCAACCTTTAGTGGCAGGTAATAATAGTTAACCGTCACTAAAGGCTCTATAGTCTATGGTTAGGGCCACATCACTGATATGTACATCAACATTGATGGATGATAACTACCACCTGTCACTGATGACTCCTCTCGCTTATAAATAGTCGGGGCACCGAAGTGAATCATCACACTTTCATTTGGTGCAACCCTATCCCTAACTCCCATCGGCAATATTTCCTTCGTCGTGCTACTCACCGCTCCATCGTTGCTCCTAGCCACATGCATTGTCGATCATGGTGCGGATGGCCGCCCTACTAGCCGCTACCTTGGTTGCATCCTCCTCGTCCTCCTCCTAAAGTCGACATCCTCCTCCTCTTCTCCGTCCACATGCACCGTCCATTGTTGCTAACTTTATTTTAATTTTATTGTTATAGGGCAAATTGACATACTCCTTTTAGCCAATTTTTTTCGAGATAAATATTGTTTTTAGCCAATTTTTCGAGATAAATATTGTTTTTAGCCAATTTCTTCTATATAATGCACTCAAAGTTGGCATGACCATTCACCGTGGTGCTCCTTGGGATACCCATGGTGCTTCTCCTCAAGTTGCCCATGGTGCTTCTCCGAGAATACTATCCAAGCACTTGATATCGCTACAAATTAGCTATTAGTTAAAAGCCATGAAACCATCTTGTGTATGGATAGTGATAGGCATTATCCAAGCTCTCGATATCGCTATAAGTTAGAGCACGCTATTAGTTAAAAGCCTTGAAACCATCTAATGTATGGATCTTTTTTAGCCATGTTCTTCGAGATAATGAGTTAGAAGTTAATATATGTGATACTAATTTTGTAATGAATCTTCTACAATCTCGTACCCTCACGGCTTTAGGGTTCCCGAATTTACTAAGTTTCATGGCGAAGGTAGTAAAATCACCCTAGCGAAAATAGGCCCGTTCTTAGCTCAGGGTGGCAAAGCTAGTTGGTCGGACGCGTTGAAGCTTAGACTATATTCTCTATCGCTTTCCAACAACACTTTCACATGGTTTTCAGCATTACCGCCGAAATCCGTGTAGACTTGGGCCCAGTTGGAGTAGAAGTTTCATGATTATTTTTATACTGGGGAAACAGAACTCAGTCTTTCACATTTGACATCGGTTAGATATAAGGCTAGCGAGAGTGTCTATGAATACATTAAGCGCTTTAGGGACACTAGAAACCAATGTTTTACCCTAAACATTTCTGATAGAGACTTGGCTGACCTAGCTGTTAACATTTTGCACTCCGAACTTAAGGAGAAACTAGATGGCTAGGATTTCTTTGAAGTTAGTCAAGTTCTGAAGAAGGCTCTAGTTCAGGAAAGCCGATCCAAAAGTAGATAATTCACCAAGATGTTTAACAAGCCTAAGGCCAAGCACACCAAGACGTCATAGAGCACTCCGATGAGAAATCATCGGAGAGTGAGGATGACTCGGCCGACATGCACACCACAGAGTGGACTATGTATAGCAAGGCCAGGCCCATTACTTGCTCGGAGTTACGACCATCTCCTAACAAGGGTCGGCCCAGTGAGGTGAAGTATTATTTTGACATTACCAAGTGCGACAGAATATTTGACTTTTTGTTAAAAAACAAGCTTATCAGATTGCCGAAGTTTAATGTCATCCCATTCCATTCCCGTGTTGATTGCACGATTCTCATTCCCATTCCACTAATGATTGCAATATTTCTCGTCGATAGGTTCAATCGACCATAGAAGAAGGACGGTTAAAGTTGGATACAAATCCTAAGCTGAAGCTCGACTAGGACCCTTTCCCCATGAACACCATTGATCTCGATGGGAAGAAGGTGCTGATTCAGCCTGAGCAGGCCAGGTCCACTAAGGGCAAGGAGGTCATGATCGGAGAACCACGGACACACATGCTCGTGCCGAAGAACCCTGAGGTAGGAGTGTGGAAAGTGAATACCAACACATCATCTTTGGATGTGACCCGCAAGAAGACGAAGGTGACCTGCAAGAAGAAGGTCGAGAAGGCAAACACTCAGCCAGGACCATCGGCAATGCCGAACCCTCTAGGGAAGAGTAGGGTTGGCCCACGATGGGCGAAACCATTGGAGCCACCTTTTCTTCCACCGCCATATCACTTTCCCATGGCATAGTGGCCTCTGTGTTCCTTTTCGCTCCGGGGTACCCTGCCCCATATTATATTGCTCCATTCGTGCCCTCCGAGTTTTATAACATGCAGAAGTAGATGAATGTGGCAAGGGGCGACGTCTTTGGTAGACTATCCATCATGCCATGGGGACATTCGGAGGAGGCATCTCAGGTTATCATCGTCAAGGTGGGGTCCCAGGACGTCACAATCTCTAAAGGGACCCCCTCGGAGTAGTATGGAGGTGAGCCGCAGAAGGCAACCGAGTAGCAGCCTGTCAATCTGACCGTAGCTCTAGGGCCGGTCAGACCGCACTGTACCTCGGTCTGACCGGCCTACTGTGGTCATTCCGACCAACATTTTGCAAGCACCCGGCACCAGTCGGTTAAATCGTCCCACCATGGCCGAACCAGCCAACAGCACTCGGTCATACCAGCCCAGTAAGGCTGATCTGACTGAAAGTACATAGGACCAAATTCTGCTAAACACAAAAATGCTAAGGCTGACTCGGGTAATTCCCGTTCGGCCAAATATTCCAGAGGCAATATTGTGGCGCCCAACACTAAGCCGCAACCTTCATGGGTTCCTCTAGGTATGACCAAGTCCTAGAAGAGGCGGCTACAACATCTTCGATCCTAGGAGACGCGTGAGAAGAAGGCCGAGGATGAGTGGGACGCCGTTTTTTCGAGGAGATCTGTCCCTGACCAATGATGTAGAAGGTTTAGAAGTCGAAACCGATTGTCGTCAACAACCCGGCTCCTACTCCAAGCGATGACGAGGACGATTTGATGGACAATGACTACACGCCTGTCTCCGAGGGACCCCCGCCTCAGGCGATGGACGTAAATGTCTTTGTTGGACAGAAATGGCGACCAGAGGGGGGTGAATGGGAGATTTTAAAATTTTAGGCTAAAAATAGCCTTCTGTTTAATTCAGTCTACTGCGGAACAGGCTTCGAACACAACCTTCGAAGTTCTGGTTCGGAGGTATTTTACAGCTCCGAAAACAGGCTTCACAAGGAGCAAAAGTTCGAGGCCAAGGAGACTTCGCTTCACCCACAACCCCGAAAAATCAACTCTGCTAAGTCAGTGCAGGCTCCGCACACAGGATGCTTCGAGAAGGCTTCGCACTTCACCCTTCGCAAGAGTGGACAACCCTCTGAGGACTTCGACCAAATACTTAGCGACAGCAACTGGTACTGGGCTTCGTACAACGAAGGTCTAAACGCACGCTGTTGGGGGAAAATATCTCATCTTCGGGGTTATTGCCGAAGCAGCATAAAGACAGTCAATCAGTTCGAAGATTGTCCGAAGACCATCTTCGAAGATGCCCAGAACCTCGTTCGAAGCCCGAAGACAGGCACTAGTTCGAATTATGTCTTCGAACCAAAGCCCTTCAGGATCTTTTCTGCCAGCTAAGATGGAAGACTTATCTTCTATTCTATTAGATTAGTCTTTTACCATTTTAGCCCTATTAAGAAAACCAAATAGTTTCCTTAATGTCGGTTGTAATAGAGGGGTAAATAGGTCTTTTCCTTAATATTTAGGCCTATAAATACCCCCCATTTCACCCTGTAATAGGGACCGATTACAAGTGATTCAATACACACTTTCGAACTATTCTAAGCTATTATCCTTTCGGAGGCTTAGAACAGTTTGCTTCACAAACACTTCGTTTGTTAGTTTCTTTCTACAGAAACCTGTTAGCGTAATCTTTTACGCCAACAGTTGGCGCCGTCCGTGGGGAACCTAGTCCAAAAAACTCCGTTCTCTACCAACTTCTTACATCATGCCTCCTAAGCGGAGCGCACCTCGCAATCCCACTCGGAGGTCCTCTCGGATCTCCAGAGAGATACCCTTCGACACAGTCGAAGTCGGAGGGTCTTCGACTATCCCTCCACCTCAAACTCCGCAAGGGGCTTCTATCCCTCGAGGATACGAAACCTCTCCGCCAACCCCTTCCATACTCCGACCGCCCGGAGCCACTCCGCCACCCTCCATTCCGATTCGAACTGATCATACCAGTTCTCAAGACCCGGAAGGTCCTTCCGGAGGAGATGAAGATAGCCTTGGAGACATGGCCACTCAAATGGCCAACCTTCAAGCTGAGGTAGCGAGGTGGCGACAAGAGGCTGCGAACAGGCTTCGCTCTCATGCCACCCCAGCTATCCCCGAAGTGCCCGAAGACGACGATCTTGGTTATCCCGAAGCCCCGGAGAACGCCTCTTACGACAATGAATCTCCATTGCATCCTGAGCTGCAGAAGGTTCGCTTCGATCCGAAGTTTAAAACCTCGAAGCTCTGCAAGTATGCTGGAGACGAAGATCCCAGTGAGTTCGCGTGTTCTTATGCCCTAGCGATCGAAGCTAGCGGCGGAGATAGAGAAACTATGGCGAAGTGCTTCCCGTTAGCTCTTCAAAGAGTGGCGTTGAGATGGTTCTGGTCTTTAAAGCCAGGATCAATCAATTCATGGTCACAGTTGAAGAGGAAGTTTATAAGTAACTTTCAGGGCACCTTCGTGCCCCCATGTCGACAGGAAGCCTTTTCCAAGTGAAACAGCTCCCCGGAGAAACATTGAGGCAATACTTCAAGCACTTCGCTCACACGAAGTCGCAAATTCGGGGGTTGTCCACATCCTCAGTGGTTGATGCGGCTCGGGAAGGCGTCAGTCATAAAGGCCTTCTGGATAAACTGCATCGGAAGAGCATCACCACAGTATCACAGCTGATGTCATACTTCGAGGAGTATGCACGGTCAGAAGAGGGTTGGCTTCGGAGGTCTGCTGCTACTTCGACAGTATTGCAAGAAGTTAAAGCAGAGGTGAAGACTTCGGCACAGCCGCAAGAACCAGTCTTCGAAGTGCAACATGATCGAAGAAGAGGGCAAAAGCACCCTCGTTCTGAAGTCTTGAACATTGCACCCCCACAGAAGTTTGCACCAAGAGCTCCACAGTCTGCGGGGAACAAGTCCAGCGGCTGGAGGCCGCCAGGGAAAACGGCTGGCAAGGGCCAGCCCCTTTTTTGCTGTATTCATGGAGAGAATCGAAGCCATGCAACTGACACTTGCAAGGCTATCCTTACCCTAAGGGGAGAATACTTGGAAAGAACTTCGGGTCGAGGCAGTACCGACCGAAGTCCAGCAGCAGCGCGCCCAGACCCAGTCCAAGCTGTGGCGCGGATAGAAAATTTTGATGCTGCAAGGCACCCTCCGGTGGCCAATGTTATGCCACCTCCGAAGCAAGAAGAAGGGCAAGATAGAGGGAAGAGAGTAGTTCTCCCTATCTCCGGAGGAGGTACCCTCGGAAGCATGTCCAAGAGGCAGCGAAGAGAGTACGTTCGAGAAGTAGGCCATATTGGGACTTCGTCATCTGCAGCTGCAATGCCGGAGTGGTCTCATGTTCCAATATCTTTCTCTGCGGAGGATGCAGCTGGTATTAAGTTCCCGCATGCAGATCCATTGGTTATCACTGCTGATATTGCAGGGACTGAAGTCCGAAGGGTGCTAATTGACGGAGGTAGTTCGGCAGATATTATCTTTGTACAAGCCTTCGATCAGTTATGCATTTCCCGGAAGCATCTCCTCCCAGCGGCTCGTCCTCTGCAAGGTTTCGCAGGACCTCCGCTCGATGCACTCGGCCAGATAGGCTTGGAAGTAACCTTCGGAGAAGGTTTACTAGCCCGAACTGAAGAAGTTATCTTTGATGTGGTAGATGCCCCGTATGCTTATAATGTCATCTTCGGACGGGGCATGTTGAATCAGTTCGGAGCCGTGGCGCATCACAACTACTTGTGCATGAAGATGCCCACGCAAGCAGGAGTCCTAACAGTCTTCGGAGATCAAGCCATGGCTCGGAGGCCAGAGTATGGTCACGGTCCTCCTCTTGATCCGAGGCAAGTGAATAATGTCCAAGATAATGAAGAAATTTTTTCATCCCCCTCCGAAGCCTCGAAGAAGTCGTTTCCGAGACCAAGTCCCGAAGGAGAGATTGCAACGAAGATCATTGTTAAAGATGGTAAAGAATACACTTTTCAATTTGGTAAAGATTTACCTCCCGAAGTTGCAACTTCCTTGGAAAAAGTCGTGGAAGAAAATTTGGATGTCTTCGCTTGGTCTGACGAAGATATCACCGGAGTCGATCGGGATATTATTGAGCATAGTTTGCTTGTAAACCCGAAGGCCCGGCCTGTTCGACAAGGGCTCCGGAAGATGTCCGCAGAGAAGTGGCCCATACAGAATGGTTAGCCAACCCAGTCTTCGTCAGAAAGAAGTCTTCCGGGAAGTGGCGCATGTGCATTGATTTCACATCTCTGAATAAAGCGTGCCCACGTGACCCCTACCCCATGCCCCGAATTGATCAACTAGTTGACTCCACTGCAGGTTCGGAGTTACTAAGCTTCCTTGACGCGTATTCTGGTTATCATCAAATATGGTTGAAGCGCGAAGATGAAATCAAGACGAGCTTTGTAACTCCTTCGGGAGTTTTCTGCTATGTAAGAATGCCCTTCGGCCTAAGAAATGCCGGGGCTACTTTTTCAAGATTAGTTGCTAAGGCTCTAGGTCATCAATTAGGCCGCAATGTGGAGGCCTATATGGATGACATTGTAATAAAGAGTGCTTTAAAGCACCAACATAGCCTAGACTTAGCAGAAACATTCAATATCCTTCGGGCATGTGGGATCCGTCTTAACCCCGAAAAATGTATATTCGGAGCTAAGGCTGGAAAGTTGTTAGGGTACTTAGTTTCAAGCAGGGGAATTGAAGCTAGCCCTACTCAAATAACTGCGCTGCAGAAGATGGCTCCTCCGGAGAATTTAAAGCAAGTGCAAAAGCTGACTGGGCGTCTGGCCGCACTTAGCAGGTTTTTATCAAGGTCTGCGGAGAGGAGTTTGCCAATATTTAAAGCTTTGAAAGGGTCCGAAGATTTTGCATGGACACCGGAGTGTCAGAAAAGCTTCGAAGATATTAAAGATTATCTCAGTAATCTTGCTACACTCACGGTGCCTGTTGCGGACGAAACCCTACTTCTATATCTTGCAGCTACAGGTTCAGCTGTCAGCGCAGTCCTTGTCAGAGAAGCGGATATCAATGGGAAGTTGGTCCAAAATCCTGTCTATTTTGTATCCGAAGCATTGTCAGGAGCGAAGACAAGATACTCCGAACTTGAAAAGTTCGTTTATGCTCTGATAATGGCTTCGAGGAAGCTAAGACATTATTTTTTGGCTCATAATGTAATTGTACCAACTTCGTATCCTTTAGGAGATATGCTCCGAAGCAAAGATTCCACTGGAAGGATTGGAAAGTGGGCAGTAGAGCTAGCACCCTTCGGCATATCTTTCCTGGCAAGGACAGCTATTAAATCCCAAGTCCTAGCAGACTTCGTAGCAGAGTGGACTCCACCTGCGAAGTTAACTCCGGAGAAATCAGATGACGGAGTTTGGATTATTTACTCCGATGGGGCTTTCCAAGCATCCGGAGCAGGCATTGGGGCAGTATTGATTTCACCGTCAGGGAAAAGAGCAATGTACTCCGCAAGACTCAACTTTAAGTCTACCAATAATATAGCGGAGTACGAAGGAATTTTATTGGGACTCCGGAAAGCACGTGCTCTAGGGGCTACAAGAATAATCATAAAAACAGATTCTCAGATAGTAGCAGGGCACGTAGACAAAGTTTTCAAGTCCGACATCCACAGCTTGCAAAGTACTTAGAAGAAATCCGCAAGATCGAAGCACACTTCAAGGGTATTTCCATTCGGAGTATACCAAGAGCTGAAAACGTGCAAGCGGACATTTTAGCGAAGGCTGCTGCCGGAGCTGTGGATGTGCCTGACGAAGCTTTCTATGAGGAGCTCAATGTACCTTCGGTGCCACAAATTGCCTCTGCAGAGATTCTCTGCATTCCTAGTGCAGATTGGAAAGATTCGATCATAGAACTCTTGCAAGGAGGAACAAATTTGCCCGAAGAGCCCCAATTGTCAAGATTAAAGCTCAGAGCAAGAAACTATCAGTTAATCAACGGTATATTATACAAGGCCGGAGTATGTTCCCCTCTACTCCGATGTATATCTCAAGCCGAAGGCCAAGAAATTCTTCGAGAAATTCACGAAGGCCTTTGTGGAAGCCATTTAGCCCCTAGAGCTCTGGCAGGAAAAACACTTCGCCAGGGGCTTTATTGGCCCATAATAACAGCTGATGCGGAGAGCTTGGTCCGCACTTGTCAAGGATGCCAGTGGATGGGTCGACGGAGTCATCGCCCACCAATAGCTCTTCAAGTCATTGCTCCGGTATGGCCTATGGCCAGATGGGGTATGGATCTAATTGGTCCCTTTCCGTTAGCAAAGGGAAATCTGAAGTTCGCAGTGGTAGCTATTGAATATTTTTCTAAGTGGGTAGAAGCAGAGCCCTTAACAGCTATCACTTCGAACAATGTACAGAAATTCTTTTGGAAGAACATTATTTGCCGGTTCGGAGTGCCTAGATATCTCACAGTTGATAATGGAACACAGTTCGACGCAGAACCCTTCAGGAAGTTTTGCGAAGACCTAGGCATTCAACTATGTTTTGCTGCAGTGAGACATCCTCAGTCCAATGGAGCCGTTGAGCGAGCCAATGGAAATATTTTATCAGGACTAAATCGAAGAATAGTAGGATTATCAAAGGGACTGTGGACCGAAGAGCTTCCGAAGATTCTGTGGTCCATTCGGACTACGCAAACAAGGTCCACAGGTTTTACTCCGTTCAGACTACTATTCGGAGATGAAGCTATGACTCCAACGGAGCTCAAAGGGGGGTCATTTCGCAGCACCGAACCAGACATCGAAGAAGAAAGACAAGCTTCGTTAGACTTATCAGAAGAAACAAGACTTCGGGCTGTAGCTAATTTATCAAAGTATCATCAGCAGACGAAGACTTGGTATGACCCGAAGGTTAAGCTCAGCGAGTTAAGACCGGGTCATCTTGTTCTACGAGCATTATAGCACCAGGGAAGTTAGGCAATAAATGGGAAGGTCCATATCTAATCGTCCGCTCGGGGCGCCCTGGTTCATTTAAATTAGCTAATTTAGAAGGTGAAGAGTTAGCACATACTTGGCATGCGGAGCACCTAAAGCGATACTTCGCATAAGGGCTCCTTGTAATTCGCTTGTAATCACCTCTAAATTAATAAGCATACACCCTGATAGTTTGCCTTACCCTTGTTGACTCCTAGCTTCCCGAGCGGACGCGCTGGAACGGAAGTCGATCGAGAGGGAAGTGTCATTAAGCTGGGCTGTATTTCCGGACTTCGTACCCATAAGTCGAAGCCTCCGGTGTGGTGGCTGAAATCCATCCGGAGCCCAAGCCTCGGCTTGTAGGCATCCGTAAAGAGCCAATACCACATTCTACGGAGTCCAAGCCATTGGCTGGTAGACTTCCGTAAAAAGAGCCGAAGGTGGCCAAAATCTGCGGAGTCCAAGCTGCAGCTTGCAGACATCCGTAAAAAGAGCCGAAGGTGGCCAAATTCTGCGAAGTCCAAGCTCCGGCTGGTAGACTTCTGCAAAAAAGAGCCGAAGGTGGCCAAATTCTGTGAAGTCCAAGCTCCGGCTGGTAGACTTCTGCAAAAAAGAGCCGAAGGTGGCCAAATTCTGCGAAGTGCAAGCCATTGGCTGGTAGACTTCTGCAAAAATAGCCGAAGGTGGCTAAAGCAAAACAACATTTGAGCCATGAGCTTCGAATGTCTGTTCATATAAGTCCAAAGCGACAAATTTTTTAAGTGTCCTGGAAGTTATCTCAGTTGATTTCTTTCGTTAAACAAAGGTACCAAGTTACCATTCTTCTGACTACAAAAGGTCGAAGACATTTCATAAGATTTCAAAAGATCTTTAAATGACAGAGGGGCTCCGAACCCCCAAAAAAATTGTACTCCGAAGTTTTTTCTTTGCGCATAACCATCTTTGAATACATTTCGAAGTTGCTTATTACCCAAAGAGGGGCTAGTAATAGGGAGACAATTTTAAATCGGCATTCATTATTGAAATAAAGTGTTTACAGATTACACTATGAAAATTGGTATCTATACCAAGAAGGAATCGGAGACCTCTTCGGTCCCGAGAGCTAGGGGTGGAACGACTAGTTCCAACATCGGAAGTTCTAAGAACTTTACGTTTAACCCTCTTCCTCCCCTTCGAAGCTCTAAAATCCTTCTGCTCTTGTTGAAGCTCGGCCCAAGTTCGAAGCCGCTCGGGGCTTCTTTCCCAGCTTCTAAGATCTTCAGATCTTTTATTTTGGGCTTCACCTTCGTCTTCGGACCAGTTAGTGTCTTCAGAAGACGAGGTGTTTGCGTCAATCTCTTTATCTTCCTTTTAATATAAGACAATACGTCTTTGATTACTTCGGGCGCAATAACGCCGGAGTCATCTCGAGGAATAAGAAATCGAGGACGCTTATAACTCTTTAGAAGTTCGAAGGTGTTCCACAGTGAGCGAAGTTCGCTGTTAAGCTCTAACACTTCGATATCTTCCATAAGAGGCAAAGCCTAAAAATATGATAAACAAGACTTTCATTGATAAATGTTTACAAGCATAAAGCTTTACATGATTAGAAATCCTAAAATATTCCTAAACCTGCGGGTTCGAAGGAGGTTGACTGCTCGAAGCTTGGCTCCGAACTTGCTTCTGGCGTTGGCCTTCATCAATCCAAGCCTTGATCGCAGATCGACCTTCGGCTCTCCATGAAGTTTGAAAGGCTCGCCAGGCGGAAGCCACGCCTTCGGAAGGAGTCAAAAGTCTCGCGTCGTCGAAGATGATGGAGCCCTCTGCGCTCGGAGTAATTATTCGGCCCAAATCCTCATAGTAACGAAGTAATCCAAGGGCAGACACTTGTCCGGAGAGTTCTCCATAACGTATGCCTGCCGTCTTCATTTGCTTCGCTGCTCCTTGGATCCTCTTTAACCGGCGCAGTAGAGTCACATTGTCATCCGAAGGTAATGATCCAGTAGTACCGAAGTACTCCAAGACCCTAACATCTGCTCGATGACCTCCGAAGCCACCTTCTCAGACTTAAGCCTTTCTTCAATAAGCGCATCCTTGGCCGAAGTCGTTTCTGCTAAACTCCGGAGATTCTAGCGTTCTCCGTAGTCAAAGCATTCTTTTGAGTCCGAAGTTGGCCAGCCTCTTCTTGAAGTCTTACAAGTTCAGACCCTTTAGCAGCATCCTCCGTCCGCAGTCTTTCAACTTCTGCTCGAAGCACAATTCTTTCTGCTTCGAGCTCTTTCTTCGCAGCTTCCAAACTTTGCCTAGCCCTTCGCTCTGCTATTATTACATTATCCATCTGAGCTACTCGACCTTCGGAGAAGTTAAAATTTCTTTGAAGAAGCTTCGTTCTCTTCCGAAGCTGAGCAATTTCATGTTCGTTCGATAAAGCCGCAGCGCGGGCTAAGACTGCTTGCCAAGAAAAAAGAAAAACTGAAATAAGAAATTATTCATATATAATTTGCTATTTGGTTCGAAGATGCTTTATACCTGATAAGCTGCTCTTTCCACAGCAAGGTTAAGCTCCGAACCCTTTGCTCTGATTAAAAGGGCTACTAGTTCTGTTTCCCCGACTTTGCGACTGGCTTGACCCAAAGGTTTAACCAAAGTCCCAAGTCCGGTTTTCTCCTCCAAAAAAGGAGTTATGAGAGGAAGCATTTCTGAAGCCTTCTGATCAGCTCTGCTTAGCGAAGGTCCGGAGAGTTCTTCCGAGGCCCTTGGAACTTCTGAAGATGGCCCCCCTCAGTTGATTCACTTTCATCTGTTGAATCAGACGAAGTCGATCCTTGAGCAGGGAGAGGCTCTATGTGTCTTTTACCTCTTCCAGGCCCTTGTTGAGTAACCTCCGGGTGTGGCTCCGAAGTTGTCGAAGGCCTTTGAATTGTATCTTCATGAGATACTTCGACAACAGGAGGTTCTGAAAAAACAAAAAATATTATACATTGTATAATTTTGCATAAATTGATATGAATTGTGCGAAATCTACCTTCGATATTCTCCGGGAGATCGAGTACTGGACTGATCGGAGGATCAAAAGTGAAGTCATCATCTGACTCCGCAGTTAGATTCTCCGCTGTCGGAGCATCTCCGTGATCAGCCCTTTCCTCCACAACCGAAGTTGCAGGAACTTCGGTTTCATCTTCACCCATAAGGGCTTCGACTTGTTCCTCTTGGGTATCCGGAGCTCTTACTTCTTCGATGTTGGCTTGAGGCTCCGGTCTACCTGCAGTATCTTCAATGTGAATACTTCGTTGAGCTGCATCTTCATCAATTAATTTCACTAATAAAGTACCTTCATCCTCTTTAGAACCAGAAAGTAAGGTTCTTGAGCTTGAAGGAGCAGGATCCGAAGGTGCGAGATTCTTTGGCTTCCGAGCCACCTTCTTTACCAGAGTTTTCGCTGAACTTGAAGCTCCGGCTTCAGCTACTCTTTTCTTGGGGCCTTCTCCTGAGGCACCCAATCCATCAGAGGGGGTGGAGTTAACTCCAGCATTCCCCATACTCTGTTAAATCGCTCCAACTTCCGACTAATTTGATTCGCCATTCTTTTTCCGACGGAGTTGGAGCACCCAGAATCTTCTCCGAAGCCCTTACGATTTGCTCTGAAGTAATAGGGGCTGAAGAAGCTAAAAATAATTCGAGTTAGTCTTTCTTCGAAGTAAATATGTACAATGCATGTTGGTTTCGAAGTTACCTGCAGGGCTCGAAGTATAACTGATTTTGCGAAGACCGCCTTCGGAGGTCATCTTCGAAGATGATAGGCCAGTTGGCCATCAGTGGAGGAATTTGAAGACCGATGAATTCTTCTGCCAAGTCCTCGCATACTGAGCCTTCGGCTAACTTTCTGAAGCAAGTTGAGGCGAGCTTCGAGCTGGCCTTCGTCAGGTTGCACTAAGGCCTCCTTCCGGAATTGGATTTCTTTGAGAGGCCCAGCCAGAGGACTGCTCGCTCCAACTTCCGCATAAAACCACCTCAGGACCCAATCGGTGTACCATCTAGCATTGATGGCCTTAGCAGGGAATTGCAGGGCATATTCATCACGAAGCCTAAAATTAATGCTTCCGAAGGAAACCACCACTTTCTCACCTCCGGAGCCTACGAAGGTCTTCGGCTGACAAGTTGCTCTATGAAGCGCAGCGAAGATTTCAGCCCTCCCCTCACAACCTTCGGCTCTCAGCGCCCACTCGAAGATAGCTAATCTAGCTACAGCATTCGGAGATAGCTGGGGGAGGGTTACATGAAACAAGTCAAGAACTTCGGCCAAGAAATCCACAGCAGGGAGGCCTAAGCCTGCTTCGAAAAAAGCTTCGAACACTACAACTTCTCCGGGTCTTGGTGATGGAATCGATTCTTTGCCCGGCTTCCGAATCATAACTCCATTGCTAATCTTTCCCCCTGCTGTGATTGCCAAAGATTCTCTCTTGCAGGTAGAAGGCCCCAACTCAAAAGACTGATCCAAATATTTAGTCGAAGGTGGCACAGACCTTGGTCATCGGGGATTTGGGGATTCTCCCCCCTGCCGCCATGGATGTTCCCGCCTGCATCGAGGGTGCCGCCGCCAATGTCGCCGCTGCTGCTGCTGCGACTGCTTGTTGCCGAGTCCAAAGCCGAAGGAGGCGCAGATCCTTTGGTCTTCACCATTACCGATCGCTCGTTACTTTGAAGAAATGGAGGCTAGGGCTCAAGAACTCAAAGGCTAGGGCTCAAGAACTCAAAGGGCTCACAAAGCTTTGACTAAGAGAAAGCGGTGAAAAGGTAATCGGGTAAGTTTTGGGCTCTTTATTTATAGCCTAAACGTTCCGCTTGTTACCGTTTGGACTCTGCCCTTTCGCATACTCGCCCGTTATTTTCCTCCGGAAATAACGCATCATATAACTTCCGTTAGAAACAGAAACTAACGGCTATTTTTTCTAAGTCTAAAAAGACTTTCGAACTTCCTGAGTCAGTTCTAAGATAGTTCGAAAAGTAATTACCTTACGACTGATTCGAAGTTCATATCTTCATGCATTTCGGAGATAAAATAAAAAACCAATAACCCCTATGATTGGTTATCTTTTCTTTCCGTATACTGCGCTCCTAACGTTACAGGTCAAACGTATAAGCGTATTCGAGGGGCTACTGTTGGGGGGAAATATCTCATCTTCGGGGTTATTGCCGAAGCAGCATAAAGACAGTCAATTAGTTCGAAGGATTGTCCGAAGACCACTTCGAAGATGCCCAGAACCTCGTTCGAAGCCCGAAGACAGGCACTAGTTCGAAGTATGTCTTCGAACCAAAGCCCTTCAGGATCTTTTCTGCCAGCTAAGATGGAAGACTTATCTTCTATTCTATTAGATTAGTCTTTACCATTTTAGCCCATTAAGAAACCAAATAGTTTCCTTAATGTCGTTGTAATAGAGGGGTAAATAGGTTCTTTTCCTTAATATTAGGCCTATAATACCCCCCATTTCACCCTGTAATAGGGACCGATTACAAGTGATTCAATACACACTTTCGAACTATTCTAAGCTATTATCCTTTCGGAGGCTTAGAACAGTTTGCTTCACAAACACTTCGTTTGTTAGTTTCTTTTCTACAGAAACCTGTTAGCGTAATCTTTTACGCCAACACACGCTAAACAGACTTCGCTAAGGACTTCGACTAGGGAAGAAAAACGGCTTCGATTAGTGCTTCGCTAGTAATCACCGACGTCTAGCCTCCAGTTTACACAGAGCGAACACGCACTACAAAACACACTTCGCTTAAACACACTTCGCCCAACCAGGCTTCGTGCACTACTCTAGTCAATCGAAGTGACACACACGAGATCAAAGTATGCAGCGAGGGTATGCAAATAAGCTCAAGCAGAAAATGAACACAGAACCGGGCTTCGCTGCGTTAACAGGGAACACTAAAAATGAACTCACTAGATGAATACAAAGTATGAGGTGGCTAGTACAGAGCTTCAACAATGAATGCTCAAAGTGTTGAATGTGACCTACCCAGCCCCCACTATTTATAGCCACTATTCAACCATGTGAATTGACTACTTTACCCTAGGGTTTACATAGTTTTGTCTCATCAGAACAGAGGGGTACAAAAGGTAGTCAACTTTATTGGAGGCTTCTCTGTCAGCTTTGCAGAGGGGACATCGTCAGCTTTTTGCAGAGTAGACATTGTCAGCCTTTACAATCTTTGACTTTTATGAAGCCCCCCTTCGCACGCGGAGGGGTGCGGTAGCTTCGATGAGAAGCCTTGAGCCTGATGGCCTTCGCTTCAACACACCAAGTCTGCCTCCGATACAGTGACGGTTTTTGAGCCGAAGCCGTTCAAAGCCCTTGGGCCTTCGCACCAACACCTTCGGAGTGGACCACCACGGCCTCGCAGCTTCTCCTAGCTCGAACTCTCCGTCAGTCCGTGTACCGAAGCCATGCATGGCCGAAGTACCACAAGTCATCCTCACTCCGGAGCTAGCCTTGCTCCGAAGCCAGCCTCACTCCGAAGCCCCACCTTTGGAGTACCACCCTTCGAAGTCCTCCTTCGTCCAAGGCCTCCGCATGAAGCATTCCATGAGCACTTCGTCGCAGTGTCTCTCCCCGAGCACACTCCTCGACGAGCCTCAACCCAGACCATGCCTTCGATGCACCTCGACTTCTAAGACCTTCGTCGGGTATACCTTCGAGTGTCTCCCTCCAGAGCACACTTTCGAACGCCTTGCCTCTGCTGAGGACTTGATCCACCATACTCCGAAGTCACTCCTTCCGAGTACCCTTCGAAGTGCCTCGCCTCCGAGGACTTCGTCTCGGAGTACCTTCATCCGGAGCCACGCTCCGCACTTACTGCCTTCTCCTGGCGCACCTCGACCCGAGGTCCGACCTCGACCCCTTCGCAGCCTCCGTGACGGAGCTCCCTGCTCCACTGGCATCAAGCCTCCCGCTTGACCCAGGTTCAACTTGCTACGAACCGTCCGTCGCCTCCGAAGTCCCCTGCGCACCACAAACAAGCAGACAGTGTATCCAGTACTCCGGAGACCCTCGGGTAGCACCTCCACCACACACTCCGGTGTACCACCCAAATACCGAGACCTTCGGTACAACCAATCATCGTGTACTGTCGGACCCCTCCGACAGCACACTCTGCTGCAACAGCTGCAGCAACCAAACCACCGAACCCTTCGTGAAACAGCCTCCGAACCCCTTCGGAGGAACCCCTTCGAATCAGAGGGTAAAATCGTCAATCACTCATCACCTCCGAAACCAACCCTTGGTTCTCAATCTCCCCCTTGAGTGCATTGACAACCAATTCAAGTTCAAGAAAATTTGAAAAAGTTCAGCGCACAAGTGACCATAAAAACTCAGAAACGAGCCAAATCATGTCACTTGATAAAAGAATTTTCCCTCCCCCTTTTCAAAAGCGTAAAGCCCCTTCGGCAAATCTCCCCTTTGCAAGATAAAAACTCCCCCTGAGTTATTTTACCTCCTTGTGCAGAGAAACACAAAAATTTCTCCCCTTTGGCATGCAAGCATCAAGGAGCATTCAAAAGATGCAAGCTTCGAAATGGGCAAGTTGCGAAGACATATACACAAAATAGCCAATATTAATACCAAGGATCATGTGCTCATCTCAATTTAACATTCTCTAAACATGATGACAGCATGTGATTTTATCATTTTGAAAATAAAAGCATCACCACTTAATTAAGATAACTAGACAAGTAAAAGCAGGGGCTGCACAAAGCTATCAATTGCTACTCTATACAGACAAGTCCATTCAAACGCAGCATTGAAAGCAAACTTGATAGATAATGATTTTTGTTGTTTCTTTTCATAATGCCATGGGTTATTTGTTTGTCCACCTTATGCTTTCCAATCAGGCCAGCCTAGGCATGAAAACCATAAGAGCTTAAGGCAATGATTTTGGCATACCTACACTTTCCAGTTTAGACCATGTGCAATGGTAAGCAGTCTAGATAGAGTAGTGCGACAAACAACCCACCTGGATCTTCACTTAACGCATGCAAATCATGGAGTTTTTGATTTTAATTAAGTGAACCAATTTGTTTAAGCACTTGATGATATCAGAGTAAGTAGAACAATGTTTTCAATTGCATGTTTTAGCATCCAGAGAAAAGGAGTCTTGCTATCAGCGATAAAGACAGCTAAAGCAGTCCTGCCTAAACCTGCTAGATTCAAGACAAAGCAGTGAACCGATTTGATTTGGAAAGAAAACATCATGCCATTAATGTTTCAGATATATTAAATAGAGCTGAGCTGACAAGATTTCATGAATTATAATCAGGCATATAAGTGCAAGAGATGTAAATGCAATTTAACACATGAGGAGCATATGCACGACAATTAAAAACAGCTCCCCTCACAAAATGTCGTAAGGGTGACAAATACCAAGTTCCCCACGCAAGTAGGCAAAACGAGAAGCGTCGAGGGGTTTTGTGAAAATATCGGCAAGCTGGTGTTGGGTATCAACATATTGAAGTTCAATATCACCCTTCTCATTGTGATCTTGAGAAAATGATATCGCACATCAATGTGTTTGGTTCTCGAGTGCTGAACTGGGTTATTTGCAATACAAATAGCACTAGTGTTATCACAGAAAAGTGGAACACTCTTATAATCTAACCCGAAATCCCGCAAAGTGGAAACCATCCACAGAATCTGAGAGCAACAGCTAGCTGCATCAACATATTCGGCCTCAGCCGTCGATTGTGCAACACTAGACTGTTTGCGGGAAGACCAGCAAACCAATGATGTACCCAGAAAATGACAACTACCAGAGGTACTCTTCTCAATCTACATCCAGCAAAATCCGCATCGGAATAACCTCGAAGACACAAGAGGAAGACGCTGAATACCAAATGCCGAACTCGAGGGTATGTTTGAGATACCTGAGAATGCGCTTTACCGCTTGGAGGTGCGAAGCTCGTGGGGAAGCCTGAAAATGAGCGCACAGACAAAATGCGAAGTGTATGTCTGGCCTCGTAGCAGTCAAGTAGAGGAGGGAGCCGATCATGCTTGGAACTCCTTCTGATCTAGCTTCTCCATCTTCGTCATCCAATGCTACAGAAGTAGCCATTGGAGTGGCGAGTGGCTTCGCATCAGCCATGTCGAATTTCTTGAGTAGTTCCTTGGTGTACTTCGTCTGGTGGACGAAGGTACCTTGTTTGCTTTGCTTGATTTGCAAACCAAGGAAAAATGTGAGTTCGCCCATCATGGACATCTCGAACTCCCTACTCATGGCATCTGCAAACTCGGCAACCAAAGCATGAGAAGAGCCACCAAAGATGATATCATCCACATAAATCTGAACTAGGAGGAAATCTTTGCCATGCTTGAGAGTGAACAGGGTTTTATCAACAGATCCCATCAAATACCCCCGCTCAAGCAGAAAAGACTTAAGTCTATCATACCATGCCCGAGGGGCCTGCTTGAGTCCATAAAGAGCCTTATGAGGTTTAAGGACTTTATGTGGGTATTTCGGGTTTTCAAAACCAGGGGTTGTTTTACATAAACATCTTCGCCTATGAAGCCATTAAGAAAAGCAGTTTTGACTTCCATTTGATAGAGTTTGAATCCCCGGGATGTCGCAAAGGCAAGCAAAATCTTAATGGCCTCAAGACGAGCAACAGGTGCAAAAGTTTCAGTAAAATCAATCCCTTCTAATTGAGAATAACCCTGAGCTACAAGTCTAGCCTTGTTTCTAACTACAGTCCCATCCTCCCCTTGTTTGTTTTTGAAAATCCATTTTGTTCCAATGAAATGAACATTTGGTGGAGGATCAACTAAAGTCCAGACTTGGTTTCTCTCAAATTTTCAAGTTCTTCATGCATGGCATTGATCCAACTAGAATCAGAGAGTGCATGGCTAACATCTAAGGGCTCGAAAGAAGCAACAAAAGCGGAATCAATGAAATGAGCATGAGAACGTGTTACCCTTTGATCAAGCTCACCAATGATCTGCTCGGGAGGATGCATCCTTTGAACATGGTGTGGAGCCTCCCGGCGGGATGCAGTCTCCCCTCAACTTGTGCGTTGGAGTGGTCCAAGATGACCGATGTCGAGGTAGTCGCTTCGGGACCTTGTGCCGAAGTGGTCGAAGCAGGGTCGGCTTCGGGGGTTGATGTCGAGGGTAGTAGGGGTTCATCCTCGAAATCTCCGGGATCTTCTTCTTCGAAGATGGTCTGCTCCATGTCGTGTTCATTTGCCTGTTCAAATGCAGAACTAACAGAGGGGGTTGATTCATCAAAAGTCAAATCACATGACTCGATGACAGTGTTAGTCTCCAAATTATAAACACGATAAGAATGACCATGTGTAGTATAACCCAAAAAGATCCCGTCAGAAGAACGCGACTCAAATTTATCCAAATTACCACGTTTTAGGATAAAGCAACGACAGCCAAAAACTCGAAGATGAGTAACATTGGGCTGTCTCCCAAAACGTAGTTCATAAGATGTCAAGTTTAAAATTGAGCGCAAGATATTCGGTTTGAGATGTAACAAGCAGTGTTCATGGCCTCAGCCCAGAATTTTCTAGGAGTCCTGTGCTCATCGAGCATCGTCCTAGCCATCTCAACCTGTTGGGGGAAAATATTCCATCCTCAGGGTTATTGTTGTAACAACACAAAGGCAAATAATGGATTCGAAGGTTTAGGGACGTCCATCTTCGAAGATGTCCTGAGTCAAGCTTGAAGTATGAAGATGGGCCTTGGTTCGGAGTATATCTTCGAACTAAGGCTCTTTGAGATCTTTTCTGCCAGCTAAGATGGAAGATTTATCTTTTTTCTTATTAGATTAGTCTTTTACCATTTAGCCCTATCAAGGGTACCGAATAGTTTCCACTATGTCGGTTGTAATAGAGGGGTAAATAGGTCTTTTCCTTAATATTTGGACCTATAAATACCCCCCATTTCACCCTGTAATGGGGACCGAATACAATTATTCAATACACACATTCGAACTATTCTAAGTTGTTATCCTTTCGGAGGCTTAGAACAGTTCACTTCACAAACACTTCGTTTGTCAGTTTTAATCTACACAAACCTGTTAGCGTAATCTTTTACGCCAACAGTTGGCGCCGTCTGTGGGGAACCTAGTCCAAGAAACTTCGTTCTCTACCAACATCTTACATCATGCCTCCTAAGCGGAGTGCACCTCGTAACCCTGTTCGGAGGTCCTCTCGGATCTCCGGAGAGGCACCATCCGACACGGTTGAGGTCGGAGGGCCCGACATTCCCTCCACCTCAACTCGGAGGAGTTTCCATCCCTCGAACATACGGAGTTCCTCGCCAACTCCCTCTATACTTCGACCATCCGGAGTCCCCCTTCCACCTTCAATCCACTTAGAACTGATCCTCTCAGTTCTCAAGACCCGGAAGACCTTCCGGAGGAGTGAAGAAATCTAGGTGATATGGCCGCTCAAATGGCCAGTCTCCAAGCTGAAGTAGCGAGGTGGCGGCAAGAAGCTGCGAATAGTCTTCGTTCTCAAGCCATCCCGGTTATTCCAGAAGTGCCCGAAGACGACGAACCCATCTATCCCGAAGCCCCGGAGAACGCCTCCTTCGATACTGAATCTCCACTGCATCCTGAGCTGCAAAAAGTTCGATTCGACCCGAAGTTTAAGACTTCGAAGCTCTGTAAGTATGCCGGAGATGAAGATCCGGAGAATTGTCCGTTCTTATGCCCTAGCAATTGAAGCTAGTGGAGGAGTTCGAGATACCATGGCAAAGTGCTTCCCTTTAGCTCTTCAAGGAGTGGCATTAAGGTGGTTCTGGTCTTTGAGCCAGGATCAATTAATTCATGGGGGCAGCTGAAGAAGAAGTTCGTAAGAAATTTTCAAGGCACCTTCGTGCCTCCAATGTCGACGGGAAGCCTTTTCCAGGTGAAGCAACTCCCTGGAGAGACATTGAGGCAATATTTTAAGCTTCGCTCATACGAAGTCGCAGATCCGAGGGTTGTCTACATCTTCGGTAGTTGATGCAGCTCGGGAAGGTGTCACTCATCAAGGCCTCCTGGATAAGCTTCATCGGAAAAGCATATCCTCGGTTTCTCAGCTGATGTCATACTTTGAGGAGTATGCAAGTCGGAAGAAGGTTGGCATGATCGAAGAAACTGCAGCTACTCCATCCAGATGCAAGAAGTAAAAGTAGAAGTAAAACACGGCACAGCCGCAAGAACCAGTCTTCGA
>JAAALK010000943.1:0-38640 GCA_019279435.1 Zizania palustris
CTCAGATTTACGTGGACGATATTATCTTTTGGCGGTACTACTGATTCTCTGTGTTCCCAAGTTTTCTGAGCAGATGCACAGTGAGTTTGAGATGAGCCTCATGGGTGAGCTTAAGTACTTTTTAGGGCTCCAGATCAAGCAGACCAAGGACGGCACTTTCATCCACCAAGGTAAGTACACTCGTGATATGCTTAAGAAATTTGACTTGGTGGTGAATTGAAGACGCAGATGACCCCGATGGGTACTTCTGGGGGTTTGGACAAGGACGAGAGCGGTGTCAAGGTCAATGAGAGAGAATTTCGAGGGATGATCGGTTCGCTGTTGTACTTGACGGCAACAAGACCGGACATACAGTTCGCCGTGGGACTTTGCGCGCGTTTTCAGTCTTCACCACGCGCATCTCACCGGCAGGCTGTCAAGCGCATTTTCAGGTATCTCACCTATGCGCCTGATCTTGGTCTTTATTATTCAGCATCATCATCACTTGATTTATCTGGCTTTTCGGACGCCGACTTTGGTGGGTGCCGGTTGGATCGCAAGTCGACTTCCGGTACTTGCCAGTTTCTTGGTTCTTCCCTTGTATCTTGGTCTTCTCGAAAGCAATCTGGAGTTGCTCTTTCGACCACAGAGGCTGAGTACGTAGCTGCTGCTAGCTGCTGCTCACAGATGGTTTGGATGATTTCCACTCTACGAGATTTTGGGTTGTCCTTTCCTACCAAGGTTCCATTGTTTTGCGACAGCACCAGTGCTATTAGTGTAGGGAAAAACCCGTGTCTTCATTCAAAAACCAAACATATTGATGTGCGCTTTCACTTCTTGCGGGATCAATATGAGAAAGGTGTCATTGACCTTATTCATGTTGATACCCATCATCAGTTGGCTGACATTTTCACCAAACCCCTTGATCAGTCTACTTTCGAGCGTTTAAGAGGGGATTGGGTGTTGTGTATCCTTTCTAGGATATTTTGCGTCAGTTTCTTTTTACTCTTTTCTTGAGTCTTTCTGTGTGTGTTCATATCATGCATATTCACATACCACACTTTTGAGCTTGCTTCTGTTATATGATTGAACTGCTTTACTTATTCTAGATGGTACATGCTTCTGACTACTTGTCAATGATCATGCTTTGTTTCAGTTCGCTTGATATGTCTGATATCTGTCATATGCATGGCTTTTACGCTTTCAACTCGAACAATGATCACCATTGCTTCTGGTAACTAGCATGTGTAGGCTGAGTGCTTTTGCTATTTGTTACATGCCTTGTAGCCAGTTCATCACATAGATGCAGATATGCAACTTGGACATCTTTATGCTTTAACATGGAAAATGTGCTATAAGATTGATCAAAATCAAAAAAGAATGAAAATTCCATGCCTTTTTATGCTTAAGTTGAAAAGATCCAAGTGGGTTTGCTTTGTCGCATTGCATTATTCTGGACTGCTTACCATAGCACTTTTGGTATGAACTAGGACAGTGTAGTGTATGCCAAGACCAATGTCTTAAGCTTCTGATGGTCCAGTTCTGGCCTAGGCTTGACTTGGTCGGTCAGCATAAGGTTTGACATGCAAATAACCCTTGGCACAAATGACAAAGGAAAATGAAAAAGCCTGAACTTTAAAAGATAACAAGTTTGCTGAAGCCTGTTGTTTTGGACAATGCTTATCTTGGTAGATATCAGCTAGCTTCTGCATCTCATGCTTTACCTTGCTTGTTTACTAGAAAATGTGGTGATGCTTTTGTTTGCAAAAACTGAAAACTGCGTGCAAATGACTTTCTTTAGATATCATCTGTTGTACTGATCATGCCATGTGTCTTAGACAGTATCTCTTTTGCTATACCTGTTAGATACTGTATTTGCAGTCAATCATATCTGAGAAGCATGCTTTCTACACTCCACCTGCACCCCAATTGCATTCACTGCATATTTTGAGGGGGAGTTGTTTTTCAGGGGGAGTCTGTGTCTCTTTTTTTGAGTGCTTGATGAGTTCACTTGTCAACAAGGGGGAGAAAATTTGGGATCAGAGTTTAAGGGGGAGTTCTTACTCTGTTGATATCCTTGTTGTTCTGAAATCACACTCATTTTGAGCTTTTACGTTTTGGTTAACCATAATGACCATTTCTTGCTTTTGTTGGCTTTTGGTCATTAGGGTTACACTTTTACCTCATTTTTCTTCTTCTTTGTTTCTCTTGTATTTTGTTTTCGTGTTTCCACATTTGTTCGCAGGTGCTGAAGAGCTGTGAAAAGAGGAGTGTTGACAATGCACTCATCAAGGGGGAGATTGAGGAGCCATGCTGAATAGCGTGGGCCTCATGGCTCTAGAAGTGATGAGTCATTGTCAACGATAGTCAAAGAGGACTGAAGAGAAGAAGAGATCTGCTGTTTCATGGGCCGCGTGTGACTCAGGTACACGGGCAGCGAGCGACTGTCGGGCAGAGGAGGCTGCGAAGTCGGGCTGGCCCAATCCGGGTGCATGGGCCAGAAGCAGTAGAAGACCCACTGGGCTGTTGACCAGGACTGACTCAGGTACACGGGCGGTGAGCGATTGCCGGGCTGAGAGAGCTGCGGGGTCGGGCCGGCCCAATCCGGGTACCTGGTGCAAAGCTGGTGGAGGCTTTGTCAGTTTCGGCGTAAAACTGACAACCGTTGATTCTGTATCCGACTGTCCAGAAGAGTAGCTTCAGGATATGTCATGTGTTACTCTAGGCCCACAGTCAGTCAGTTGTGTCTGTAAAAATACCTAAGGGCAGTAGAGTCTTTTTTCTGTATTTTTGAGTCTGTAAAAACCCTAAGGGGCTGGTAGAATATTCCTAGTGTTGGGCTGCCTATAAATAGCACCCCAATCCCTAGGGTTTTGACTACCCTTTTGTGCTGAAATCAAATCCACCCATTGGGTCACTTTGTCCACTGTCTTCTCTCTCCTGTGTGCGCCGCCAGGGCTTCCCTCTCACTGTGTATGCATTTTTCTTGCTCAAATCTCTTGGATGCGTAAATGCCTTGGTCCCTGGTGAATTTATTGCTTGCATTTTGTTGGTTTGGGGAGTTATTGCCCTGGCTACGAGCTGGTGAATTTTATTCTTGAGGTGAAGGTTCTTCTGGTGCTTCTGTTCTTCACGAACTGAGTACTAGTTCTTGCTGTTGCAAGTAGTACTGCTTTACTATAGCTACAGTGTTCTGCAGCAGCTTTTCACCTTCTATTGCCCAGCTTTTTGATCGAAGCTGACAGTCTCTTTTACCTTTTTCTGAGTGTGTCTGGCGAAGCTCGGTTCTGTGCGAAGCTCCTTAACTCCGTGAGGCAAGCTCCGATCGAACATCTTTAAAGGCTTCGCTCAGACTTCGAACCTAAATCTTTGTGTCCTGTGTGGCTAGCTTCAAAGTTTTTTCTAAACGGACAGCATCGCATACTTCGATTGACAGTGCAAAGGTACTCCGGCCCTAGCTGTTCGAAGTTCACACTTCGTTAAGTCTCGGAGTTGTCATCGAAGTTTGCCCTTCCACTTAGCTTCGCATTGTTTCCTTGGTAGCCTGTCATCCTTCGCTTCTTTGTTCGGAGCTTGTTCTCTTCGCAGATAAAGCTGTGGGCTTCGGACTTGTTTTTCTGTCACGTGACAGACTTTGCTTCTTTGTTCGAAGGTTGTCTGTTTGTGTGTTGTGTTCGAAGTTTTTGTGTTCGAAGGTTCAGCTTCGGAGCTTTCGGTTCTAAGTGTGTTCGAAGTTTTGTCTTCGAAGTGCATACTTCGAAGCAGGCTTCGGCACTGGTTTACTTCGCTCCGAAGCTCGTAACTTGAAGTTGTGTTCGAAGTCTTGTCTTCGAAGTGCTTACTTCGAACCAAGCTCCGGCACTGTTTTTACTTCGCTCCGAAGTACACTTCGCTTCTTACTACTTCGAACTAGGCTAGACAGTGACACCTTCGGCACTTCGGACAGACTCCGTCATCAACCTCCGAAGCAGACCTCGACGTGCGAAGGGGGCTTCGCCAAGTTTCGAACAAGAGACAAATTTGGACAGTAACTTCTCTTTTCATTTTATACATACTTAGATCATTTCATTGAGAAGTTTAGGCCTGTTACAAATTGTTCATCTGCCTAGTTGCACCACTTTAGTTTTACACTGTTTATCATCAGTTGCTTCTAGGTTAGAAACCTTTAGACTTAGGCCTTCTGTTTATTTTCTGCTGCTTAGTTGTTTGAGGTGCGTTGGGTATTGGGAACAGGCCATTGATTCGAAAGAATTTTTTAAGGCGCCCATTCACCCCCCCTCTGGTCGCTACTTTCGGTCCTACACCCGAGAGCCAAGCTATCCCCATTAGGACTACCACAAGAATTAGCAAGGGCCCCTTCGACAGCCTCGCTCGGAGGTGTAGCCATTCATGGGGTCGCTAGCGCTCCCATGTCTCATCCCTTTACTTCCGCTCCTACTAGGAGTCAGGACGAACCCTCGGCGGCTGTAGCATCGGAGGCATCATCACCACCCACGGCTTGGTTAGGCTCAAGTGCACTAAGGTCCGTTGCTGGGGCATCCAGGTCAATGGCCACTTCCTTTCTCAGAGTCCCCTCTTACGAGTCGAGGTTAGAAGAGGAGGCAGGGGAAAGGTGCTTGGGCCCCTTTGAAGTCTTCTTCAAGGGACGCTTCGAGGGTTTGGGCGGGCCAGAGACTGCCTTCCTCTTCTTCAGAGCTGGATCCGGGAGGTCTACGTCCGGAAGTCATGGGGGCTTGAGTCGCAGGGTGCTCCACACACGATTGAACCACTCCCAAGATCCCACGAGCTCCATCCTCTGCTTGCGCTCTGCGAGAGTAGGGACCCTGAGGATTTTTTCAACGATCTGGGCCACTTGCTCTGGAGTTTTAACCACGCACAATCCTACAAGACTCGAAGGTATGCTTAGTATAATAACTAATCGAACAAGGTATGACCTACTTATTGCAGAGGAAAAGAAGGCGAACCGAGCAGGCCGGAGGACGTCTCCGAAGGTGGCCCCTCCTTAGTGCTATGGACGGTGATAGGCCATGCCTCCATCAAGGGCGGAATCTCAAGGGCGACGAACTCCTCGGTTAGGTCTTGCATGATCATTCGCTGAGTCACTATCTATAGAAGATGAATGCAGGCGGAGACTGAGCTGGCATCGACATCGATAGTCGCCTCCTTCTGTTACTAGATGTGGCACGGGGGGCCCGCCAGCCCGAAGTCCAACCCGACCTCTACATAGAACCAGCAGCAGACCCACTCCGAATACCATCTCTCTTTGATGGCACTCGCTAGGAAAAAGTTAGCATACTCCTTTCAGACCTAGAAGTTGATGCTCCCATATGCCATGACCATGTCTTCCTTCTTCTTCGGCTGACAGCAGGCTTCATGCATCCGCGCGAAGACCTCGGCCCTTCCTTCGCAGCCTTTGGCCCTCATGGCCCATTCGAAGATGGCTAGGCGGGCGACTGCGTTCGGAGATAGTTGCGGCAGCTCCAAGTGGAACACATGGAGGACCCCTGCTAGGAGTCCCGAAGAGGGGAACCCAAGTCTAGCATTGAAGAAGGCTTCAAACACGACTACTTCGCATTCGCGTGGCTCTGGATTAGTCTCCACCCCCGGCAGCCTAGCATCTATGCCGGGGCCGAGGCGGTTCTAGATCGCGCTCATCATCGACCCTTCCGTACTGGACGTCCTCTCTAGGACCAGCGTTTGTTCTCTAAATGTTTCTGAGGGGGGTTGGAGATCCCGAGGGCCACGAGCTTTGGAAGAACTTGGGGCCACCGCCGCAGCAGCCACAACCACTGCTTGCCGTCGGAGGAACTAGGAGTCGGTGGCGGGTGTGGCGCCTCTCTTCTTCGACATTGTTGGGTGCAAGGCTATCGGAAGGAGAAGAGACGCAAGAATGTGAGCAAGGGCGGCGCACATGCAGGAAGTCGTCAGCAGGATTTTGAGAATGCTTGAGAGCCTGGATCATAGCAGGAGAGCGGTGCTCTATGTAAGGCCAAAGTTCGAGAGGTACATTAATTATCTAGCCGGTTCGCGTTCCCACAAGGGCGGCGCATGGGACACGTCAGGGTTTCACGAAGAGTTGTCCTTGCGGCACGAGCCTATGGCAGGAACTCGCGTGTGAGGTGTCCTTTCGCCTACTCCTGCTGGTCCAAGACCCTTTACCACTTAATGTACCTAGAAAGCGCCAGTGGTGAGTTCATTTCTAATAGTTCCTTGTTGCGGGATTATCTATGGTGCACCCTTCCCTTCTCCTTTGTAGGTCGGTCGAATAGATGGGTGCGAGGGGATACTGTTGGGGAGATAATCCCAGCAGTATTCCAGGCAGGGTCAATGGTCATCATGAATATCGCAACCTACGGGCACGTTGTTCCAGAGAGCAGCATGGTGATCAGCAGAAGACACCCTGGGTTAGGCTCGAGGTCGAAGGTTGGCTCTAAGGAGACCTAGGCCTTTAGGTCGAAGCGAGGTATGGCGTGGCGCCTGCTCTGAGCCCAAAGCCCTCAGCCCTGAACCCCGGAGCTCCCCATCGGAGGCTCCAAAGACAAAGTCTTTGGAGGCTGAGAGCCCTTCACAAATGACCTCAGAGGCAATTGCACCAGGGTTCCAAAGGGGGCCAACTAGGGCCTGATCAAGACTAGACGCTAACCACTAATGTAGGAGTGCATCAACGGTGATGTCAAGTAGTCCTTGTGGGGACTGACGGGCGGGTTGGTAGCGGTCTAGTCGGAGTTAGAAATACGACTAGACCGCACGTGTAAACCATCACGCTAGGCACTATAGCCATGTCACTGAATGATTGGCAGAGTCGTTAGGGCCGTACTCCTGCCGACTAGGAGTATGGAAGTTGTATGATGTATGTAAGTCCGAGGGGTTCAGAGGGTATTGGCCTAGAGTAGGGCTCCACTATAAATACCCTCTCCCTTATGTTGTACAAATAGAGAATGAAAGATCCAAGAATATAGCCTTTGAGCAAAGCTTTCCACCTCAATCTAATTCCTCAAACCTATTGGCTTAATCTTTTACGCCAACAGTTAGCACCATCCGTGGGGACATTAGATCAAGAATCTAAAGTCCTCTCCAATTCACGTTCAAAGAAGAAGCATGTCTTCAAAAAAGGGGCGCCAGCACAGTTCCCCTCCGAAGGTCCGCTCGGACCTCGAGGCAGGAGACCACTCAAGCCAGCCCTCCTACTGCGGTGACGTAGACCATCCCAAACCGAGAACTAGAGGTGGTGCCGAGGTCCAGGGACCTCTCTGACTCAGCAGGCCCATCGACGGACAACCCAGCAACCGCCAAGGAGGGTCTCACTGGCATCCGTCCACCAGGCGACCACCCAACTGTTGACACGGAAACGTGCCCCCACACTTGGGTCAGTTCAACGATCCAAAAGTGCACGGATACTTAGGGACAAGCCTAAGCGTGACGTGGCACCAACGTCGCGTTCCGACTACCCTTAATAGTGATAAGGGGGGGTGGAGTCGCTAGGCAACTAGATTACACAAAATAATCCAATTAGCCGAAAGAGATAGATTAAATAAAATAAAATCAGCAAACTATTCGGAGGCCGCCTGGTTCGAAGTCTGGTGCGAAGGGGTCACCGAAGGGTACCTTCGGTGCCTGGTGCAAAGTACTCCGCCGAAGGATGCTTCGGCGTTCGGACTGATCCGGTCGAAGATGGACTCCGAACGGATCTAGACACGGTGATCACCTCCGAATGGTGGGGTTCGGTGTGAGATCTCCGATACAACGAACTACAAAATAGTGACGCGAGGGCCACATGTGAGTGAAACTTCGTCCGGTGTGGAGTATGGTCGTGGCGAAGCCTGAGGTGATGAAGTATGCTGGCGAAGCCTGTTGCCGGAGCCTGCAGTCCCGCCGAAGGGTGTCCTGGGGACCTTCGAAACTGATCTCTCAGCTCCGGACACCTTCGGCGAAGTGGCTCTGAACGTGCGAACCTACAACAGAGATGATGTGAAGTACCAATTCGGCCTGAGGACCGAATTTTGCTAAGTGTTGCACTAGTAGCAAAGGTAGCAATCTATTATGCAGATTAGCGGATACTTCACAGGCGAAGTAACAAGGCGATAGCAATCTATTACATAGATTAATGGATACTTCACAGGCAAAGTAACAAGGATTACCACTGTTACGTAGTGGCCGGCGGAGGGCTTCCAGGCAAACCCACGAAGAGGTACAGGAAAATAAAGGTAAAGTAAATGCAATCAAAGCATGGGCTTTGGTTTGGTTTGAGTTGGGGGGATCTCCACGCCGGCCATGCCTCTCTATTTATAGGGGTTTAACTCCTAATCTAATCTGCTATTAATCCGGCCAAATAGAGATAAAGATTGAGCTGGATAACACATCCAATTCTATCTCTGCCGAAGTGGGCTTCGGCCAGGTCCGTCGAGGCCTGCTCCTTGGGCCGAAGCTTTGGTAGCATGGGCTTCGGCCAGGTCCGTCGAGGCTTGCTCCTCGGATCGAAGCTTCTCTAGAGTGAGCCTCCGAATGCTTCCGAAGCTTTGGCAGCGTGGGCCTCCGAAGGCTACCTGGTCGAAGCCCCTATGCCGAAGGGTAAAATCATTTTCCACACCAAGTCTACTATTTGGAACAATTTTGGTTTAACCTTCTTATTGTAGGCTTTAGCTACTCTCTTCTTGTCTACTTCTATGGTTTCTAAAGCCCTTAGTCTCTTATCGGTCACTTCCTCTAGATTATCTTTTAGAATAGTTTCATATTCGTCGACCGATAAGCCGTCTTGATTTAACACTCTTAAGGAGCCAAGATCTACCTCTACAGGCAGAACAGCCTCTTGTCCATATACCAACTCATATGGACTAACCTTGGTAGCACCGTGCTTTGCAACCCTACAAGCCCATAGCACCTCGGAAAGCACCTCATGCCACCTTTTAGGAAACTCCTCAATTTTATTCTTAATGAGCTTAATCATGGTTTTATTACTAGACTCGTCCTGACCATTGGCCTAAGCATAGTAAGGTGAAGAGTTTATCAACTTAATACCATAATATTCGGCGAAGTCCCTTACTTCTCTAGAAACAAATGAACTACCTTGATCCATAGTAAGAGTTTGGGGAATGCCGAATCTATGTATGATGTGCTTCAAAATAAAATCACGTACCTCATTGTGAGTCATGTTCTTGAGAGGTACGGCCTCGGTCCACTTAGTGAAGTAATCTGTTGCCATCAACACGAACTGATGCCCTTTTGAGGAAGGAGGGTGGATCTGGCCAATGAAGTCTAGACCCAACCTCGAAACGGCCATGGCTTGACAATAGGATTGAGTAATGAGGCAGGAGCCAACTGAATATTGCCGAACCTTTGGCATGCTTCACACCCTCTATAGTACTTGAAACAATCTTCAGTCATAGTCGGCCAATAAAACCCCGCTCTTTAGAGCATCCAACTCATCTTTTGGGCCGACTGATGAGTGCCACAAAGCCCCTCATGGACTTCTCCTGTAGCCACTTGGGACTGCTCATGGTCTAAACACTTCAATAGCACTCCGTTGATGGTTCGGCGATACAACGTGTTGTCCAACAACACGAATTTGAATGCTTGTCGCCGAACCTTCCGATCAACCCTCTGGCTAGGGTCTCTAAAATACTGGACGATTGGGACTTTCCAATCACCCTTGCAGGTTTTAGAGGGTCTCGCTGGTCCTCTTCCTAAAAAACTTCTAAGCTACTGACTTCGGGGTGCCCCCCGAGCCATTCCAGCTCCTACCGAAGCCTGGCCGAGGTGGCCGTTCGGAGTGTGCTAGACCGAAGCCCTTCGGAGGGTTCGGACCCTAGGGAGCCTTCTCCATTCGAGAGGCTTCGTACTATGGACTCTGGCGTGCCGGATCCCTTGGTGGGCGGAGCACTCCGATCCAGGGGCTTCGGCGTGCGGTGGCCTTCGGTGACCCGAGGGGTTCGACCCGGAGGGTGCACCTGCCTAGCATTACTAGATTCGGCAGTGAGACAGAACACCGGCTTCTCCAATACAGAAAATTTCCCTCTCCTGACTTGGTAGCCAGATGCCTGCTGAACCAAATCATTGGCGACTGAATTGGCTTCTCTTGACACGTGAGATATTTTGAAATCATCAAAAGTAGTAACTATGTCTAGACATTTGTCCAAGTAACTATTCAGCAAGCCATTAAAACATTGAGCATTCTTAGCTACTTGTTGTACTACTAATAACGAATCACCATATGCGTGAACATGTTTAGCGCCTACAAACTCTAGTAGTTCAAGTCCTAGCAACAAAGCTTCGTATTCGGCTTGGTTATTAGTGGAAGAAAACTCTAGTCGGGCCGAGGCTTCAAAGTGCATACCACTAGGTGATATGAGAACCACTCCAATGCCTTGGACACTCTTGCAAGCCGAACCATCAAAATAGATTTTACATGGTACTACTTCAACTAGAGCAATAGTATCACTCCAGCTAACATCTATGTGATGATCAACTATAAAGTTGGCTACGACTTGGCCTTTCACCGCTCTCAGGGGCTCATAGGCCAAATCGTACTCAATCAACGCGTAAGCCCATTTTCCGATTCTTCCACTTAGAATTGGCTTCTGTAACATGTGCTTTATAACATCAGTTTGGCAAACGACAACACATGTAGTGGGGAGAAGATAATGGCGTAACTTAGTGCACGCGTAATAAAGTGATAAACACAACCGTTCCACAAACGCGTACCTAGTTTCGGCGTCCAGCAGGCGGCGACTCAAGAATGTGATGATGTACTCCTTTCCCTCTACCTCCTGGGTTAGCACGGCTCCAATCACGCCACCTTCAGCGGCGATGTATAACCGAAATAGAATCCCAGCCTTGGGTGCTCTCACCACAGGCGGTGATGACAAGCACTCCTTGATCTTCTCAAAAGCACTTTGCTGGCTTTCCCCCCAAGCGAAATCAGCTTCGTTTTTTAGCCGGAGTATGGGGACAAAGGCATCAATCTTGCCGGACAAGTTGGATATAAAGCGACGCAAATAGTTCAACTTGCCTAGCAACTTTTGCACATCCTTCTTGCATGTCGGCGCTGCAACGTTTCTAATATTTTCAAGTCTCTTAGGATCAATTTCTATGCCTCTCTCATGAATCATGAAACCTAAGAACTTACCCACCGACACACCAAAAGCACACTTGAGTGGGTTCATTTTCAACCCATACTGTCGCATCCTATCGAAAGCAACCTTCAAATTGGCTAAATGGTTTCCCATAGCGTCCGATTTGACCACGACATCATCGATGTAAACTTCTAACATAACTCCTAACAATTCATGAAAGATCAAGTTCATAGCGCGCTGATACGTGGCGCCGGCATTTTTCAAACCAAAAGTCATGACGACCCACTCGAACAAACCGACAAAACCAGGGCATCGAAAGGCAGTCTTGTAGACGTCCTCTTCGGCCATAAAGATTTGATTATAACCAGCATTGCCATCAAGAAAACTTAGTACCTTGTGTCCTGAAGTGTCGTTGATTAGCATGTCGGCTATCAGCATTGGATACTCGTCTTTTGGAGTGGCTCTGTTCAGATCCCTGAAATCAATGCATACCCGTATCTTGCCGCTCCCTTTCTTCTCTACAGGCACAATGTTAGCAACCCATTCCGCGTACCTGCACGGCCTAATAAATTCAGCCTTGAGTAGTCGCTCCACTTCTTCTTTAACTCGGTCATAGACAGCCGACTTAAAGCGTCGGGGAGGCTGTTTATAAGGCCTAAATCCGGACTTGATGGGCAGCCGATGCTCCACAAGCTCGCGGCTTAGCCCTGGCTTCTCGCTATATTCCCACGTGAAACAATCAACATACGACCAAAGTAACTTTATTACTTCAGCCTTTTCATTGGGCTGCAAATGCTGGTTTACAAAAGTCGGACTTGGAAAGCTGCCATTACCTATATCAACTTCCTCCAAGGGATCGGCCGACGCAAAACCTTGTCCTAACTTCTCTACTTTGCTAAAGTCCTTGATGGCCTCGGCAATACCGTCTTTATTAGACCGATACTGCTCCACACGAGACTTTAGCCAATCTAGATTATTCTTGCTAGACATGACTATCAATACAGAAATAGCCATGCTACTCCAGCCGGCTTTACAGACACTGGTACAAACCGTCCTCCGGATACACTAACAAAATCGTAATCCGAAAGATCTCTACCTGATAGACACTCTACTTGTTATGGACGGCGTCAACCGACACATCGGCCAAGGCTACTTGGGCCGAAGTATCCGTGGGGATGACCTCCACCTCATCGCTGTCCCACTGTATCAAGCACTGGTGCAGAGTAGAGGGAATGCAACAATTTGCCTGAATCCAGTCACGTCCGAGTAACACGCTATAATTACCTTGTACGTCGATGACAAAGAACGCTGTTGGCAATGTCTTGTTTCCCACCGTCAACTCCGTAGAGAGCACTCCCTTGGCCTCGGAGTTCTCGCCGTTGAAGCCGTTGAGAATCAAGTTAGTCTTCTTCAGGTCATCTTCGTCCCTGCCAAGTTTCTTCAACAACGAATAAGGCATTAAGTTAATAGTGGCGTCACCGTCGATGAGCATCCGAGAAATCGACTTCCCATCGATGTGACCCCTGACATAGAGGGGCTTTATATGGCGAGCCGAGTCCTCGGGCTTCTTGAAGATGGTGTTGCACGGACCGAGGTTCAATTGAGCGACCTCGGCCTCGTCCCGTGGTAGGGCGAACTCGGCAGGCAGCGTGACGATGTTGATGTCCATCACTTGGGGTGCGGGTCCCTCAAAGATGGGCGAGTAATCATCGTCGAGCATGTCGTCATCGTCATCGCTTGGACTAGGGGCCGGGTTGGCTATCTCATCCGGCCTCTCCCTCCATACCAGTTTGGTAGCTGGCCGAGGGTGGATCTCTTCGAAGATAGCGTCGCGCTCGGCCTCAGCTTTCTTCTCGCACATCTCCTGTGCTCGTAGTCTTTGCAGATGTCTCTTCTGTGATTTGGACATGCCGGGAGGTGCCCAAGATGGATGTGGCTTGGTGCCTGGTGTCACTGTTTGACTTTTATTAATTCTGGCCAAAGTGGCACTACACCCTTTGGCCTTGCGCACCTTGCGTTCGGAGGGTGCTTCCCTGCGAACCCCGTCAGACGAGCAGGCCTCGTTCGGCCGAACGAACCATGCTTCGGCGCAGAGCTCGGCTGAAGCTTGAGACTTACCTCCGTCAGACCTCGGTGACAAAGTCTTTGGGATTGGGACTTCCTGAGACCCAACTCTAATAGTTATGGCTTCGGACTCCCTAACTTCGACCTCCGCGTGCTCGCACCCTTCGGCTTCATCCCGCATGGTCCGATTCGGAGGCACCACGGACAGTCTGTGGACGATGCCCCCCTCCGCTGCGTCTGTTTGCCCCTGCCATCCATAATACTCCGAAGGAAAACAATGCATAGTGTTAGGTTGCGGAGGGTACCCTGACCCAGATACGTACGGAGCCCACGGGGTCCCCGCCCAGTCATACGGCGGAGGCATCGGCGGCTCTAGTGGCCACGCCCACTGTGAGACGAACTCATTACCTGGAGGGGGGTTCAGCCAAGTTGAAGGTATTTCGGACCATACCAGCGAAGGGTCCTGCCAGGCCGGAGGTACGTTCGGCCAGTGCGGGCCAAAGCCTCCCATCGGAGACGTCCAACACGGTGCGGGGTTTGGCCGTTGGGGGCCGAAGTTGTTGCATGGGGGACCCAACCACAGGGGTTCGAAGCTACCGTACGGGGGGTTCGGCCATTGTGGCTCGGAACCACCGTGCGGAGCATCAGACCACCATGGCCCGAAGTCTTCGTGCGGAGGGTTCGTCTGCTTCGGTCCGAAGCCACCCTTCGAGGGTCTTGGCCCCTTCGGCTGTTTTAGCTTAGCGCGTGGACCTTCTTCCGTGGCCCTTCTCTGATGCTTGTTCAATAGCATATCATATGTCACCTTCGGCCTCTTGCGAGCATTGGCCGAAGGGGTGTTAACGTTCTGTTTCCACACTCCTACCTCGAGGTTCTTTGGCACTAGTGTGTGAGTGCGCGGTTCTCCAACAATTACATCCTTCCCTTTAGCTGACTCGGCCTGTTCTAGCCGAATCAACACCTTCTTTTTGCCGAGGTCAATGGCGTTGACTGGAAAAGGATCTTTATCTAGCTTCATCTTTGGATCATGGTCTATCTTCAATCGTCCTTCTTCTATGGCCGATTGTATTTGTCGTCGAAAAACATTGCAATCATTAGTACTATGCGAATGTGAATCATGCCACTTACAGTATGGATGCTTCTTTAACTCATCGGCAGGTGGGATGACTTGACCCTTAGGTAACCTAAGAAGCTGACTTTTTAAGAGAAAATCAAATATTCTATCGCATTTAGTTATATCGAACGAGTACTTGACCTCACTAAGTCTATTCTTTGTGGGGGATGGTCGTAACTTGGAGCAAGTGACAGGTTTATTTTTAGTGTTCCAAACCCATTCGGCCGCGTACATGTCGGCTGAATCCTCTTCCTCTGACTCCTCATCAGAGCGTTCCATTATGTGGATTTCAGTCCTAGGCTTGCTAAACGTCTTAATAAATTTCTTATCTTTGGCTCGGACTTCTTGGACCAAAGCCTGATGTAGAACTTGGCTAACTTCTAAAAAGTTTTGGTTATCTAATCTTTCTTTAATTTCAGAACGTAACCCGTTAAAAGCCAACTCCGCCAAGTCCCTTTCCGAAATATTAAGGCTAAAACATCGGTTTCTAGTATCCCTGAAATGCTTGATGTACTTAGAGGCGCTCTCACCAGATTTTTGCTTAACCGATGTCAAATGTGAAAGCCTAAGTTCTATCTCACCTATGTAAAAATAATCATGGAATTTCCGCTCTAAATTGTCCTACATGTGGATGGAGTTCGACGGGTGCACCAAAAACCAAGTGAAAGCAGTGCCGGATAGCGAGAGAGAAAATAGTCTAACCTTTAGGGCCTCTATCCCGCTAACCTCTCCACACTGCACCAAAAATTGACTAGCGTGCTCTAGTGTGGTCTTGCTACCCTCGCCATCGAACTTAGTGAATTCAGGGATCCTATAGCCGCGGGGGTAGGGTACCACATCAAGATTATCAGGGTAGAGCTTACGGTAAACCATAACCCGTCCCTTGGGCACGAAGCCAGCACACTCCCTAAATAGTGCGCGGACCCGCTCCTCTATATCATCTTAGTATGTTTCTTGTGCGCGCCTCCCATGCGGGGGCGCGACACGCGGTGGGATATCGGCGTGTCGGCCGTGTGTTTCTTCCCAGCGTGCTATTTGTATAACGTGTTTGTGTCCGGGCTTTTGTGTGTGTGGTGCGGGCAGCGTAGGTATTGGAGCAGGTGGCGGTGGATGGTATGCAGTATTACTTTGACCATAGGTGTAATGATTGGTCTCAGCCATAAGCGGGGAGGCCAGAGACATGATTGCGCTAGTGCCGTCGTTAGTTCTACCGTACGTGTGGTTTGCCAGAGGTGCACTAGCTATGGGAACTAGGGGTACGGCCTTAGTAAAGCCGAACCTTCTAAGAGTTGCCTCTACTTGGGAGCTGACTGCCGAATCTAAACGGTTAGCTAGTGAAGCGCTAACAGCTTGATCTACTGATGCGACTATTTTTTGCTCAATTTCTAAAGAAGATAAACGAGGCGATACAGGTGTTACCTAGACCTGAGCGAGGTTGTGGGTAATGACGTCACGCTTGATGAAGCCTGCACGTGTCTTGACGTAGCCCCCAAGCATCATGTCTTGGAGCGCCTTTAGCTTTGCCTTGATCTCTGCTCGGTCTTCTGTGGGGATATCTTCAAGTGTAGGTGACAATATATTGCGGTTGTCGATATCCGCGCCTCCTATCATGTCCATCGGCGGTGTAGATGTAGTAGTCGATGTAGATGTACCGGTGGCTGATGGAGACATACTCATCATGTTGGTGTAGTCTTCCCCAACGGAGTCACCAAAAAGTGTGTTGACACAGAAACGTGCCCCCGCACTTGGGTCGGTTCGACGATCCAAAAGTGCACGGATACTTAGGGACAAGCCTAAGCGTGACGTGGCACCGACGTCGTGTTCCGACTACCCTTAATAGTGATAAGGGGGTGGAGTCGCCTGGCAAGCAGATTACACAAAATAATCCAATTAGCCGAAAGAGATATATTAAATGAAATAAAATCAGCAAACCAGTCGGAGGCCGCCTGGTTCGAAGTCTGGTGCGAAGGGGTCACCGAAGGGTACCTTCGGCGCCTGGTGCGAAGTACTTCGCCGAAGGGTGCTTCGGCATTCGGACTGATCCGGTCAAAGATGGACTCCGAATGGATCTGGACGCGGTGATCACCTCCGAACGGCGGGGTTTGGCGTGAGATCTCCGATACAGTGAACTACATAATAGTGACGTGAGGGCCACACGCGAGTGCAACTTCGTTCGGTGCGGAGTATGGTCGTGGAGAAGCCTGAGGCGACGAAGTATGCTGGCGAAGCCTGTTGCCGGAGCCTGCAGTCCCACCGAAGGGTGTCCTGGGGACCTCCGAAACCGATCTTTTAGCTCCGGACACCTCCAACGAAGCGGCTCCGAACGTGCGAACCTGCAACAGAGATGATGTGAAGTACCAATTCGGCCTGAGGACCGAATTTTGCTAAGTGTTGCACTAGTGGCGAAGGTAGCAATCTATTACGCAGATTAGCGGATACTTCACAGGTGAAGTAACAAGGCGATAGCAATCTATTACGTAGATTAACGGATACTTCACAGGTGAAGTAACAAGGATTACCACTGTTCTGTAGTGACCGGCGGAGGGCTTCCAGGCAAACCCACGAAGAGGTACAGGAAAATAAAGGTAAAGTAAATGCGATCAAAGCATGGGCTTTGGTTTGGTTTGAGTTGGGGGGCTCTCCATGCCGGCCATGCCTCTCTATTTATAGGGGTTTAACTCCTAATCTAATTTTCTATTAATCCGGCCAGATAGAGATAAAGATTGAGCTGGAAAACGCATCCAATTCTATCTCTGCCGAAGTGGGCTTCGGCCAGGCCCGTCGAGGCCTGCTCCTTGGGACGAAGCTTCGGTAGCATGGGCTTCGGCCAGGTCCATCGAGGCTTGCTCCTCGGGCCGAAGCTTCGGTAGCGTGGGCCTCCGAAGGCTTCTGAAGCTTTGGCAGCGTGGGCCTCCGAAGGCTTCCGAAGCTTCGGCATCGTGGGCCTCTGAAGGTTACCTGGCCAAAGCACATGGGCTGGCTAGAGGCTTTCGGAGCCCATAGCTCAATGGACTTCGGCCCTATAGGCCTTCGGACAGACCCTGGACATGTGTACTTTCGGCCCAAATCACCAAAAATTGATATTTTGACAATCTAGCCATTAATGCTATTTTTTGCTATCAACACCAACCACGATACTACGGACTGACTTCGTCTGCTCACAGGATCTGGAGACGAACTCCGGAGGCAGCGAGAGCTAGGCCGATGCATTGGCCGCTGAAAACGCTCGACTGGGAGTCGAGCTTGCGCAATGGCGGCATGTGGCTGTGATCTGACTACCAGAGCCCACAAGGGTGCCAGAGATCAAGGCCGTCATGCTGAGCGATGACGAAGACCAGGAAGACCGGAGATAGGAGCAGAATGTGTCCTTCGATGAGGAATCTCCACTACACCTTGACCTACAGAGGGTTTGGTTCGACTCGAAGTTCCGCGCAGCAAAGCTCCCAAAGTATTCCTGGGAGTCCGACCCTGGAGAGTTCTCTCGATCTTATGCTCTCGCAATAGAATCCTGTGGAGGGGGCCGATATATGATGGCAAAGTGTTTCCCCCTCGCCCTCGGAGGCATTGCCCTCCGGTGATTCTGGTCGATGAGACTGCGGTCTTTTACGCCAACAGGTATGATGGGTGATTTGACGTACTTTTTGGGACTACAAATCAAGCAAACAAAATATAACATTTTGTTTATTAGAGTAAGTACACTAAGGATCTTCTTCTACATCTGAACATAGAAAATTGAAAGCCGATTTCTACACCAATGGGAGCTACTTCTACTTGGGATCCTGACGAGGATGGTGATCTTGTCAATCAAAAATAATATCGTAGCATGTTTGGCTCACTTTTGTATCTCACTGTGTTGGGGGAAAATACTTCATCTTTAGGGCCATTGCTGCAACAAGACAAAGGCGGGTGATTTAATCGAAGGTTCCCAGCATCTAACTCTGGAAGTATATTGGAACAAGTTCGAAGGATAGAGGCGAATTCTAGTTCAGAGCTTATCTTCGAACATTAACCCTTTAGAGAGGTTCCTTGCCAGCTAAGATGGAAGACTTATCTTCTTTCTCATTAGATTAGTCCTTTACTGTTTTAGCCCTATTAAGGGTACCGAATAGTTTCCACTATGTCGGTTGTAACAGAGGGGTAAAAGGGTCTTTTCCTTAAGGTTTGGGCCTATAAATACCCCCCATTTTACCCTGTAATGAGGATTGAATACTGAGTTATTCAATACACATCTTCGAATTGTTTTGAGCTATTATCCGTTTTGGAGGCTTGAGATAGTTTACTGCAGAAACACTTTGTTTGTTAGTTTCTAAGCTTCAGAAACCTGTTAGCGTAATCTTTTATGCCAACAGTTAGCGCCGTCCGTGGGGAACTTAGTCCAAAAAACTTCGTTCTCTACCAAGTTCTCAAACCATGCCTCCCATGCGGAGTTCAGGTGGTAGCCCTACTCAGAGGTCCCCTCGGACCTCCGGAGCAAGATCTTCAAACACAGTTGAGGTCAGAGGACCTTCGACATTTCCTCCACCTCAGACTCTGGAAGGGATTCCCCTTCCTCGAGCATACAGAGTTCCTCCCCCAACTCCATCCATACTTCGGCCAACCGGAGTCCCTCTTCCACCACAGATTCCACTTCGGACTGATGCTTACATCTCTCAAGACCCAAAAGGTCCTTCTGGAGGAGATGAAGATGGTCTTGGCGATATGGCCGCTCAAATGGCCAGTCTCCAAGCTGAAGTAGCGAGGTGGCGGCAAGAAGCCACAGATAGGCTTCGTTCTTAGGCCACCCCGGTCATCCCCGAAGTGCCCCAAGATGATGAACTTCCTTACCCCGAAGCCCTGGAGAACGCTTCCTTCGACAGCGAGTCTCTGCTGCATCCTGAGCTATAGAAAGTGCGCTTCGACCCTATGTTTAAAACTTTGAAGCTCTATAAGTATTCCGGAGACGAGGACCCCGGGGAGTTCTCCCGTTCTTATGCATTGGCAATTGAAGCTAGTGGAGGAGTGCGAGACACCATGGCCAAATGTTTCCCTCTAGCTCTCAAATGGGTGGCTCTGCGGTGGTTTTGGTCCTTGAAGCCAGGGTCAATTAGAACCTGGGACCAATTAAGGAAGAAGTTCATAAGTAATTTCCAAGGTACATTTGTACCCCCAATGTCTACAGGAAGTCTTTTCCAAGTAAAGAAGCTGCCCGGAGAGACTCTAAGACAATTCTTCAAGCGCTTTGCCCATACGAAGTTGCAAATTCGAGGGTTGACTACATCCTCCATAGTTGATGCAGCTCAAGAGGGAGTTACCCATGCGGGCCTCCTTGATAAACTTCACCGGAAACAGATATCTTCTGTTGCTTAGTTGATGTCTTATTTCGAAGACTATGCAAGGTCAGAAGAAGGGTGACTTCGGAGAACTGTTGTAACTCCGTCAATCTTGCAAGAAGTCAAGATGGAAGTGAAGACTTCAACACCTTCACAGGGGCCTAGCTTTGAAGTTCAACATGACATACGTCGAGGGCAAAAGCATCCTCGTTCGGAAGTGTTGAACATCGCACCTCAGCAGAAGTTCACCCCTAAGACTTCGCAAGCTTCGGGAAGGAAGACCAGTGGCTGGAGGCCGCTAGGGAAGCCGGCTGGCAAAGCCCAGGCCTTCTTCCGCTGCGTCCATGGTGGGAATCGAAGTCACGCAACTGATGCGTGCAAGTCTATACTCGCTTTAAGAGGCGAGTACTTTGAAAGAACCTCGGGTCGAGGCACTACTGACCGAGTTCCTTCTGAGGTGTGTCCAGAGCCTGTCCAGGCTATGGCACGTATAGACAATTTCGACCCTGCAAGGCAACCTCCGGTGGTCAATATTATGCCACCTCCGAAGCAGGAAGAGGGTCAGGATCGAGGGAAAAGAGTAGTCCTTCCCATTTCCAGAGGAGGGACTCTTGGTAGTATGTCGAAGAGGCAGAGAAGAGAATATGTTCGAGAAGAGGGCCATATTGGAACTTCTTCGTCCGCAGCTGCTATGCCTGAATGGTCCCATGTGCCGATATCTTTTTCTGTAGATGATGCAGCTGGCATAAAGTTTCCACATGCCGACATAGCAGGGACTGAAGTTCGGAGAGTACTGATTGACGGAGGGAGTTCAACGGATATTATCTTCGTCCAAGCCTTCGATCAACTCTGTATCTCCAGGAAGCATATTCTCCCAGCAGCTCGTCCTTTGCAAGGCTTCGTAGGACCCCCTCTTGATGCCCTCGGCCAAATAGGCCTGGAGGTCACTTTCGGAGAAGGGCTACTGGCCAGGACGGAGGAGGTGATTTTTGATGTTGGGGATGCCCCATATGCATATAATGTTATCTTCGGGAGAGGCATGTTGAATCAGTTCGGAGCTGTGGCGCATCATAATTATTTGTGTATGAAGATGCCCACACAAGCGGGAGTGCTCACTGTTTTCGGAGATTAGTCCACTACGCGAAGAGCGGAATATGGTCATGGCACCCTCTTGACCCAAGGCAAGTGAACAGCGTGCAAGGCAACCCGAAGGATACCTCTGCTTCAGGTGAACCTTCAAAGAAGTCCTTCCCAAGGCCAAGCCCCGAAGGGGAGATTATAACGAAGGTTATTGTCAAAGACGACAAAGACTATTCATTCCAGTTTGGCAAAGATTTGCCTGTGGAAGTCGCTACTTCGTTAGAAAAAGTAGCTGAAGAAAATTTAGATGTCTTTGCCTGTTCTGATGAGGACATTACCGGAGTAAGTCGGGATATCATTGAGCATAGTTTACTTGTGAACCCGAGGGCTCGGCCTGTCCGACAAGTACTCCAGAAGTTATCTGTGGAGAGGGCCATCCTTGCTAAAGCTGAAGTGGAAAAGTTGCTGAAGGCTGGGATTATTAGAGAAGTAGCTCATACGGAGTGGTTAGCCAATCCAGTCTTCGTCAGGAAAAAATCTTCCGAGAAATGGCGCATGTGTCTTGACTTTACATCTTTGAATAAAGCATGCCCCCGTGACCCCTATCCCATGCCCCGAATTGATAAATTGGTAGACTCTACTGCTGGTTCGGAGTTATTAAGCTTCCTTGACGCGTACTCCGGCTATCATCAAATCTGGCTAAAGCGCGAAGATGAAATCAAAACAAGCTTTGTAACTCCTTCGGGAGTCTTCTGTTATGTAAGAATGCCCTTTGGCTTAAGAAATGCTGGGGAAACTTTTTTGAGGTTAATTGCTAAGGCTCTAGGTCATCAAATAGGCCGCAATGTAGAAGCCTATATGGATGACATTGTAATAAAGAGTGCTCTAAAGCACCAGCATAGCCTAGACTTAGCAGAAACATTCAATAGCCTTCGGGCATGTGGAGTCCGCCTTAACCCCGAAAAATGTATCTTCGGGGCTCAGGCTGGAAAATTGTTAGGGTATCTAGTTTCAAGCAGAGGGATCGAAGCTAGCCCTACTCAAATAACTGCGTTGCAAAGGATGGCTGCTCCGGAAAATTTGAAGCAAGTGCAGAAGTTAACTGGCATTATTTCGTAGCACATAATGTGATTGTGCCAACTTCGTATCCCTTAGGAGATATGCTCCGAAGTAAGGATTCTACAGGAAGAATTGGGAAGTGGGCTATTGAATTAGCAACCTTCGGCATCTCCTTCGTGGCAAGGACAGCAATTAAGTCACAAGTGTTGGCAGACTTTGAGGCAGAATGGACTCCCCCTGTAGTATGGGCTCTAGAGAAACAAAGTTAAGGAATTTGGACCATATACTCTGACGGATCTTTTTAAGCATCTAGAGCAGGTATCGGAGTGGTAATAATTTCGCCTTCAGGGCAAAGAGCAATGTACTCCGCTAGGCTCAACTTTAAGTCCACTGACAATACAGCGGAGTATGAAGGAATTTTGTTAGGACTTCGAAAGGCACGTGCTTTGGGGGCTACAAGAGTTGTTATTAAAGAAGAGCCCCTCACAGCTATCACTTCGAATAATGTACAAAAATTTTTCTGGAAAAATATTATATGCCAGTTCGGAGTGCCTCAGCAGCTCACAGTTGACAATGGGACACAATTTGACGCAGAACCCTTCAGGAAGTTTTATGAAGATCTTGGCATACAATTATGCTTCGCTGTAGTGTGGCATCCTCTGTCTAACGGAGCTGTTGAAAGAGCAAATGATAATGTCTTGTCATGGTTGAATCGAAGAATAGTAGGATTGGCAAAAGGATTGTGGACCGAGGAGCTCCCGAAGATTCTATGGTCCATTCGGACCACTCAGACAAGGTCCACGGGGTTCACTCCTTTCAGACTATTATTCGGAGATGAAGCTATGACGCCAACGGAGCTTAAAGGAGGATCCCTTCGCATCACCGAACCGGAAATAGAAGCAGAAAGGCAAACTTCGCTTGATTTAACAAAAGAAACAAGACTTCGAGCTGTCGCTAATTTGTCAAAGTATCATCAGCAGACGAAGACTTGGTTCGACCCGAAGGTCAAGCTTAATGAACTTAAGCCAGGCCATCTTGTTTTGCGAAGCATTATAGCACCAGGGAAATTAGGGAATAAATGGGAAGGTCCATACATAATTCTCCGTTCAGGGCGCACTGGTTCTTTTAAATTAGCTAATTTAGAAGGCGAAGAGTTAATGCATACATGGCATGCGGAGCACTTAAAGCAATATTTCGCATAGGGGCTCCTTGTAATCATTTGTAAACACCTTCTGAATTAATAAAGTTCATGGTTCAGATAATGCCTACCTCTCAAATACTTCCTACTTCTAGTGGACGCACTGGAAGAACGAAGTTAGCTGGGAGGGAAGTGTCATTAATTTGAACCAATTTTTCGGACTTCGAGCCATTGGTTCGAAGCTTCCGACGAGGTGGGAAAGTCACTGAAAAACGGATTCCAAGCCACCGGCTTGAAAGCATCCGTAAAAAGGGTCGAAGGAGACCAAATAATGCGGATTCCAAGCTCTAGCTTGAAAGCATCCGCAAAAAGAGTCCAAGGAGACCACTGTAAATTCCAAACCACCGGTTTGATAGCATTCGCAAAAAGAGCTGAAGGAGGCCAAAACAAAACAAAGTTTGGGCTGATAAGCTTCGAATATCTGTAAAAAGAGTCCAAAGAGACCAATCGTTTGGGATGCTAAAGTGTCTGAAAAGTTTGTCCGAAGTGACTTCTTTCAAACAAAAGGTAATAAGTTACCAGTTTTATGTCTCCAAGTAGTCAAAGACATTTTGTAAAATTTTAATCAATCTTTAAGTTGCTGAGGGGCTCTGAGCCTCCAAAATTGTACTCCTAAGTTTTTTCATTGTGCCTAACCATCTTCGAGTATAGTTCAAAGTTGCTTACGCCCAAAGAGGGACTGGGAAGTAGGGAGACAATTTTAAAAATCAATCTTTATTATTCGAACAGATTACATTACATTATGAAAAATCTGTATCTATTCCAAGAAGGAATCGAAGACCCCTTCGATGTCTAGAGCTATCACTAAAGCCGGAGCGACTAGTTCCAGAGCCGGGAGTCCTGATAACTTTACGTTTAGTTCGTTTCCCTCCCTTCGAAGCTCGAAAATCTTTTTGTTCTTGTTGAAGTTCAGCCCAAGTTCGAAGTCGCTCGGGACTTCTTTCCCAGCTTCGAAGTTCTTCAGGTTTCTTTCCTTGTTCTTCAGCAATATTCTCGTCTTCAGACCATTCAACGTCTTCAGAAGACGAAGTTTCCAAGTTAACTTCTTTTTCTTCCTCTTTAATATAAGATAATATATCTTTACATATTTCGGGTGCAATTGCACCGGAGCTCTCTCGAGGAATCAAAAATCGAGGTCATTTATGAAGTTTTAAAAGATCGAAGGTAGCCCATAGCAGGCGGAGTTCTTCGGTAACGTTTAATACTTCGACATCATCCATACGAGGTTGAGAAGCCTAAAAACATGATAAATAAATTTTCATTCATAATATATGAAAGCATAATTTTTACATAGTTGGGTTCATAAAACAAAGCTAAACCTGCGGGTCCGGCGGAGGCTGGCTGCTCGAAGCTTGAGACCGAGCTTGTTTTTGGCGATGCCCTTCGTCGATCCAAGCCTTGATCGCTGTTCGACCTTCGGCTCTCCATCAAACTTGGAAGGCTTGCCAAGCTGCGACCACATCTTCAGAAGGGTTAAGTAGTTGGTTCTCGTTGAAGGTAATGGGAGCTGCCCCCGAATCTGGTGCTATCGATAGCCCTAGATCTTCGTAGTAGCGAAGTACTCCGAGAGCAGCCACTTGGCCGGAGATCTCTCCATACCAAATGCCTGCTGTCTTCATCATCTTCGCAGCTCCTTGGATCATCTTCAGCCGTCGCAGCAGGGGGACGTTGTCACTCGAACATAGTGTCCAAAGAGTACCGAAGTACTCTAGAACACCTAACAGATTGTTCATGACCTCCGCGGCTACCTTCTCTGACTTCACCTTATCTTCATTCAAAGCATTCCTTGACAAAGTCAGCTCGTCTACCATAGCGGATAGCCTAGCTGCCTCCGTAGCCAGAGAACTCTTCTGGCTAAGAAAGTTACTAGCTTCCTCCGTGGCTTTAGCCTTCTCCTCATTAAGTTTAACTAGCTCAGCCCCCGCCGTGGTGTGCTCTGCCCGCATTTTCTCTATCTCGGCCCGAAGCACAATTTGTTCGGCTTCGAGTTTTTTATTCGCAACCTCCATATGTTGTTTGGCCCTCCTCTCTGCTGCAATCATTTCGTCTAAGCTGGAAATTCGAACTTCAGAGACGTTAAGACTCCTCTGGAGAGCAGTAACCCTCTCTTGAAGACGAAGGCTTCCGCGCTCGTTCGAGACGGCTGTAGCTCGAGCCAAAACTATTTGTTGTGAAGAGAAAAAGCAAGGTGAGAGATTATTCATAAGTTGAAATTAAACTTGTTTTGCAGATACTTCGTACCTGGTACGCTGCCCGTTCCAACGCTGCGTTGAGCTCTGAGCCCTCAGCTTTGCTAAGGATGTCCATTAAGTCCGTCTCCCAGACTTCGCGGTTAGCTCGATCCAAAGGCTCGAGCAGGGCCTGAAGTCCAGTCCTTCGCTCCAGAAAAGGAGCTAGGAGGGGGAGCATAGACAGAGCCCTCTGATCGTCTTCGTTCGGCGAGGGGTTGGAGCGATGTGCTGCGTCCTCAGAGACCTCGGTAGACTGGCCCCCCTCCGCAGATTGACCTCCGTCTGTTGATTCAGATGGAGTTAATCCCGAGTTTGGAGCAGGAAATGGGTCCATTTTCCCTTAACCTTTTCCAGGTCCATCTGTGCAACTTCTGGAATCAGCCCCGGAGATGTTGAGGTCCCAGGAGCCGTATCTTTGGGAGGAGCCACTTCCATGGGAACGGACCCTGCCGAGACAAAGGTATTGTTGGGGGAAATTACTTCATTTCCAGGACTTAAAGGTTAACCCTCCGAGGGCTCCAAGAAGATCCCGAAGATGGCTGACTAATGCTCGAAGCATACGTCAGCACGGTCGGAGGGTGTCACGATGCGAAGTCTCAAAGGACCCTCTGATAGGATGTCTTGCTTATCCATCTACCCTACGGCACTTTACCGTGTATAACCTTATTTATAATATTGGAGGTCAGTTGTAACTTAGGGGTAAATAGGTCTATTCCTTAAGCCTTTTTCCCTATAAATACCCCCCATTGTACCTTGTAAGAAGGATCCAGAACCAATGGTTCAAACACATACATTCGGACCTCTTGAGTTGTTATCCCTTACGGAGGCTCAAGTTTGTCCTAAAAGCACAAACCTCTTGTTTGTCTGTTCTTGACTACTAAGAACCTGTTGGTGTAACTTTTACGCCAACAGTTGGCGCCGTCCGTGGGGATCCAAGTTCTAAAAGCTTGTTCTCTACTGCTGACTGCACTCTGAAGAAAACTTACGGGGGGAGCCTCGGAATCCTGAGATTCCGCGCACCCTTCAGTTAAGAGCTTCTTAGTGGAGCCCGAAGGCCTTCTCTCGACCCCCTCAGTCGTCCGAAGCCTTCCATTTCCAAGACACCTCATCGACTAACCATGCCTCCGAAGCGTGGTCAAGCTTCGGGTCCCCTTCGAAGGTCCCCTCGGACCAACGGAGCCGGACCCTCAGCTAATCCGACGGTTCCTGCCGGAACCGATGGGCGTCGAGCGCCCCAGGGCCCTCTACCCCCTCCTACAATGCTTCAGACCGACTACGCAGCAAGCCAAGACCCTGAAGTTCCCTCCGACGAAGATGAAGGCCCTCCCGAAACCGAGGCTACGTAGCTAGCCAGGCTTCAGGAGGAGGTATCCAGATGGAGGCAGGAGGCCGCCGACCGGCTCCGCACTCAAGCTTCCACCGAAACTCCAAGGGGGCCTCAAGACGATGGAGCCCGCAACCCCCCAGAAGTTGTACAAGTCCAAGAGGAGGCCGAGAATGCGTCCTTCGACAATGAGTCTCCGTTGCACCCTGATCTGCAGAGAGTGCCTTTCGACCCCAAGTTCAAGGCCTCGAAGCTGCACAAGTACTCCGGGGGGTCGGACCCCGGAGAGTTCGCCCGCTCGTACGCCCTGGCTATAGAAGCAAGCGGAGGGGTACGAAGCACCATGGCAAAATGCTTCCCACTCGCTCTCGAAGGCGTGGCGCTCCGATGGTTCTGGTCCCTAAAACCAGGATCGATCAAGTCATGGGAGCTACTCAAAAAGAAGTTCGTGAGCAACTTCCAAGGCACTTTCGTGGCCCCAATGTCCACAGGAAGTTTGTTCCAGGTAAAGCAGCGGGAGGGAGAAACCCTCCGAAAGTACTTCACACGCTTCGCCCACACCAAGTCACAGATCAAGGGCCTTACTACCTCTTCGGTAGTTGATGCTGCCCGCGAAGGGGTGCTGAACCCCGACCTCCTCAGCAAACTCCATCGGAAGCCGGTAACATCCGTAGCACAGCTCATGGCATACTTCGAGCAATATGCCAAGGCAGAGGAAGGATGTCTTCGGCGAGCTGAGGCAGCACTACCCATCCTCCGAGAAGTCAAAAGGGAGCCAGAAGCCACCGCTCCACCGCAACCTCCACAAGACAGCCGCCCTGGCGAGTACAAGCGAGGGAAGAAGCATTTCCGTTCGGAAGTGCTAAACATTACACCTTCAGCTTCGAAGGCACCTGCCAATTTCCAGCAGGTAAAAAATTTCAAGGCTGGGCCGTCGGTACCTCAAAAAAGGATGCCTGGAAGGCGCCAGAGTCATTTCTGCTGCGTGCATGGCGATAATAGAAGCCATGACACGAAGGACTGCAAGACGATATTGACCCTTCGGGGTGAATACATTGACCGAAATACCAGGAGGGGTACTTCGGACCGGGCTCCACCTACGGCACGATCGAAGCCTGTTCAAGCTGTGGCCCGAGCCGGTGCCCTCGAAGCCCCCATACGACTACCGGTGGCCAGTATTATGCCACCACCAAGGCACGAAGATCCGCAAGACCGCGGCAAGAGAGTGGTCCTGCCCATCTCCGGAGGGGGGACCCTCGGCAGCATGTCCAAGAGACAGCGCCGCGAGTACGTCCGCGAGGTTGGGCACATTGGGACTTCAAGTTCCGCTGAGGGGATGCCAGAATGGTCCCGTGTGCCCATCTCATTCACAGCCAGCGATGCAGTAGGGGTGAAGTTTCCCCATGCTGACCCATTAGTCATCTCTGCCGATATAGCAGGGGCTGATGTTCGGAGGATCCTGGTGGACGGTGGAAGCTCCGCAGACATACTCTTCGTCCAAGCCTTCGACCAGATGTGTATACCCCGGAAGCATCTACTCCCAGCAGCTCGGCCACTTCAAGGGTTCTCAGGACCGCCTCTCGATGCCCTCGGTCAAATAGGCCTCGAGGTTGCCTTCGGAGAGGGGCCGCTGGCCCGAGTAGAAGAGGTGATTTTCGACGTGGTGGATGCCCCTTACGCTTACAATGCTATCTTCGGTCGAGGGATGTTAAACCAATTCGGGGCTATAGCGCATCACAACTACCTTTGTCTCAAAATGCCCACACAAGGTGGAGTGCTCACTATTTCAGGAGACCAGGCTGTAGCCAGAAGGACGGAATATGGCCACGGGCAGCCATTGGACCCTCGACAAGTGCATAATGTGGCGGAGAGCGCCAAAGAAGTACCGGAGGCCTTGAGCCCCCCGAAGGGATCCTCGCTCAAACCAAGCCCGGAGGGTGATGTCGAGACAAGAATAATCTCAGAAGACGGCAAAGAATACCCAATAAAATTCGGCAAGGGGCTATCTCCGGAGATAACCGCCTCATTAGAAGAAGTCGTCAAGAAGAATCTAGACATGTTTGCTTGGACCGACGAAGATATCACGGGGGTCGACCGAAGCATCATCGAGCACAGTCTGCTCGTCAACCCGAAGGCCAAGCTGGTGCGCCAGGGGCTCCGAAAGCTATCAACAGAAAGATCAAATTTAGCCAAGGTCGAAGTGGAAAAGTTGTTAAAAGCTGGCATTATCAGGGAGGTGGCCCATACTGAGTGGTTGGCCAACCCTGTTTTTGTAAGAAAGAAGGATTCCAGCAAATGGCGCATGTGTATTGACTTCACATCATTAAATAAAGCATGCCCGCGAGACCCCTACCCAATGCCCCGAATAGATCAATTAATAGATTCCACAGCCGGCTCCGAATTATTAAGCTTCCTCGACGCCTACTCCGGGTACCATCAAGTATGGCTGAAACGCGAAGACGAGGCCAAGACAAGTTTCATAACTCCTTCGGGAGTATTCTGCTATGTAAGAATGCCTTTTGGTTTGCGGAATGCCGGAGCCACATTTTCTCGCTTAATAGCTAAGGCTTTAGGTCATCAGATAGGCCGCAATGTCGAGGCCTACATGGACGATATTGTAATAAAAAGTGCTCAAAAGCATCAGCATAGCATAGATTTAGATGAAACTTTCGAGAGCCTCCGAGCATGTGGAGTACGCCTCAATCCCGAAAAATGTATATTCGGAGCACAAGCAGGGAAGCTGCTAGGATACTTAGTTTCAAGCAGGGGGATCGAAGCCAGCCCAACGCAAATAAGTGCACTACAAAGAATGGCTCCACCCGAGAATTTGAAGCAAGTACAGAAACTAGCAGGAAGGCTAGCAGCACTCAGCAGGTTCCTGTCTAGATCGGCAGAGCGAAGCCTCCCAATTTTCAAGGCACTCAAAGGCTCCGAAAGCTTCAGCTGGACGCCGGAGTGCCAAAAGAGCTTCGAAGAAATAAAAGCATACCTCGGAACATTATCAACCTTAACCGTTCCTCTTCCAGGGGAAACATTGCTTTTATACCTTGCAGCGACAGGATCAGCAGTAAGCGCAGTACTGGTCCGAGAAGTCGAGCTTAAAGAGAAGCTGGTGCAAAACCCAGTTTATTTTGTCTCGGAGGCATTATCAGGAGCCAAGATCAGATACTCCGAGCTTGAAAAGTTTGCTTATGCTTTAGTGATGGCCTCGCGAAAGCTAAGGCATTATTTCTTGGCGCATAACCTTATTGTCCCTACATCGTATCCTCTTGGAGATATGCTCCGAAACAAAGATTCCACAGGCAGGGTTGGAAAGTGGGCAGTCGAGCTGGCACCCTTCAAAATCTCCTTCACAGCAAGGACGGCCGTTAAATCTCAAATTATAGCAGATTTCGTAGCAGAGTGGACTCCATCTGCAGTATGGACTCCGGAAGAACCCTCCGATGGTTTCTGGACAATATTCTCAGACGGAGCCTATCAAGCATCAGGTGCCGGAGCAGGGGCAGTAATCTTGTCACCATCAGGGCAAAAGGCAATGTATTCAGCAAGGCTTAACTTTCGAACCACTAATAACGTCGCCGAGTATGAAGGAATCTTGCTAGGCCTCCGAAAGGCTAAAGCACTCGGAGCTACAAGGATAGTGATCAAGACAGATTCCCAAGTCGTCGCGGGGCATATTGACAAAAGCTTCCAAGCAAAAAACCCACATCTCGCGCAATACCTTCAAGAAATCCGCAAGGCAGAAGCAGCATTCAAAGGGTTTACAGTTCGAAGCATACCACGAGCAGAAAATCAACTTGCAGATATCCTTGCAAAGGCTGCAGCAGGAGCAGTGGACCTCCCAGAGGGCGCTTTCTACGAAGAATTAGAGTAGCCAGCAGCTGACCAAATACCCTCGTCAGAAGTAATGTGTATTCAAGCTACGGATTGGCGAACCCCGATAATAACTATGTTGCAAGGTAGCAATGACCTTTCGGAAGGCCCAGAAGCTCGAAGATTGCAATCAAGAGCTCGAAATTACAAACTTATTGGGGAAATACTGTATAAGGCCGGAGTATGCTCGCCACTGCTTCGATGCATCTCTCAACCTGAAGGACAAGACATACTTCGAGGCATCCACGAAGGGCTGTGCGGAGGTCATCTAGCTCCTAGAGCGCTAGCAGGCAAGACGCTCTGGCAAGGTTTTTATTGGCCGACAATCGTCAGAGACGCCGAAGACCTAGTTCGAACATGCCAAGGCTGCCAATGGATGGGCAGAAGGAGCCATCGCCCACCAACTCAACTTCAAGTTATTGCCCCGGTATGGCCGATGGCTAGATGGGGCATGGACCTCATAGGCCCTTTCCCACCAGCAAAGGGCGGTTTGAAATTTGCGGTCGTAGCAATAGAATACTTCTCAAATGGGTGGAAGCAGAGCCGCTAACAGCCATCACGTCGAAAAACGTGCAAAGGTTCTTCTGGCAGAATATTATATGCAGGTTCGGAGTCCCCAGAGAATTAACGGTGGATAACGGAACCCAGTTCGAAGCTGATACCTTCCAAACATTCTGTGAGGAACTGGGCATTTAGCTATGCTTCGCAGCAGTGCGACATCCGCAATCCAACGGAGCCGTCGAACAAGCCAACGGGAATATCCTCTCCGGGTTAAATCGCCGAATTGTGGGATTGGCCAAGGGCCTATGGGTCGAAGAGCTACCTAAAATTTTATGGTCTATCCGAACCACGCAAACTAGATCAACCGGCTTCACGCCATTCAGATTGCTCTTCGGAGACGAAGCCATGACCCCTACGGAGCTCAAAGGGGAGTCACTTCGCGTAATTCAACACGAAGACGAAGATGATCGGAGTGCTTCAATAGACTTGTCAGAAGAAACAAGGCTTCGAGCTGTCGCCAACCTGACGAAGTACCAAGAGCGCACAAAGACATGGTATGACCCGAAGGTCAAGTTAACTGAGTTAAAACCAGGTCATCTAGTATTGCGAAATGTAATAGCTCCGGGGAAGCTAGGAAACAAATGGGAAGGACCATATGTTATCTTACGCTCAGGACGCCCCGGATCGTTTAAATTAGCTAATTTAGAAGGAGAAGAGTTGAAACATGCGTGGCATGCGGAGCACCTTAAGAGATATTACGCTTAAGGCTTCCTTGTAATCACTTGTAACACTCCTTTTATAAATAAAGATAAGGGTTGAGATTTGTTTTGCCCTTCGAACATCCCACCCTCCGGATGGACACATTCGGAGGTCGGTGATGCTAGCAGAGCCAAGCATTTTTCGAAAAAACCCAAGGGGCTGGCTACGAACCATTGGTTCAGTGGCTCCGCCAACCTACGGATTCCAGGCTCCGGCTTGTTAGGATCCGTAGAAGAGTCTAAGGACTTTAAACAAGACAGAATTTCAAGCCTCCGGGTACGAAGTATCTGTAAAAGAGCCGTAGGTGGCCAGCCTACGGATTCCAGGCTCCGGCTTGTTAGGATCCGTAGAAGAGTCTAAGGACTTTAAACAAGACAGAATTTCAAGCCTCCGGGTACGAAGTATCTGTAAAAGAGCCGTAGGTGGCCAGCCTACAGATTCCAGGCTCCGGCTTGTTAGGATCCGTAGAAGAGTCTAAGGACTTTAAACAAGACAGAATTTCAAGCCTCCGGGTACGAAGTATCTGTAAAAGAGCCGTAGGTGGCCAGCCTACAGATTCCAGGCTCCGGCTTGTTAGGATCCGTAGAAGAGTCTAAGGACTTTAAACAAGACAGAATTTCAAGCCTCCGGGTACGAAGTATCTGTAAAAGAGCCGTAGGTGGCCAGCCTACGGATTCCAGGCTCCGGCTTGTTAGGATCCGTAGAAGAGTCTAAGGACTTTAAACAAGACAGAATTTCAAGCCTCCGGGTACGAAGTATCTGTAAAAGAGCCGTAGGTGGCCAACCTATGGATTCCAGGCTCCGGCTTGTTAGGATCCATAGAAGAGTCTAAGGACTTTAAATTTGTTATTTTATCGGTGGTGACATGTGCAAAATTCGAAGCATGCAGGTGTTCGGACGATCATTGTGCCTAGCGAACCCTTATATATGATAAAAGCTCCGCCACCCACAAGGGGGGTAGGAGGATAGGAGTCACACAGCATACTGTCGAAGCATTCCACATTAAAATATTATACTCATACATCAAGAAAAATTGTTACCTAAACCCAAATAAAAACTGAGACCCTTTCGACCCCTAGAGCTACCCCTGTGGCTACTTTGCCCTTCGGAGCTTGAAGTCTTTTTTGGCCGGGAACTTTGCTTTTTTCTCGAGGCTCGCAGTTTCTTCTGCTCCTCCTGAAGTTCGGCCCACGTCAAGAGCCTTTCGGAGCCGGCCTCAGCAAGGTTTTCGGCTTGATACTCCGAGTCAGACCAGTCGACAGGCTCGGAAGACGAAGACCCCTCTTCCTTTTCTTCCTCTTTAATATAAGACAAAACGTCCCTTCGTACTTCAAGGATAACTTCCCCCCCGACTCCGCGAGGAACAGAAAAGCGGGAGCGGCGATAAGGTCTCAAACTCTCAAGAACTGCCCACTCCTTTCGAAGCTCGGCAGTAGGTTCCAAAAGTACGAAGTCAGGGCTCGAAGGGCATGACAGAACCTAAAAAAGAGCAGAGCACCCAAGACAAGTACTGTTTATAACTTTCTCATTAATTAAACAAAGTTTACAAGACCACAAGTACACAACAACCCTAAGCGGCTAGACCTGCGGGTCGGTTGGCGGAGCTGGGACCGAAGGCGCTGGCGAAGTCGGGAGTGGTGGCTTCGCTTGAGCTTGCTTTTGCCGGCGGGCCTCGTCGATCCAAGCCTTAGCAGCAACCTTATGATCTGCCTTCCATACTGATCGGAAAGCTTCCCAAGCCGAAGCCACCTCCGAAGACGGCCGCAGCAGGTCATCATCCGCGAAACCCCCAGGAGACGAACCGCTAACCGAATCAAAGGGAATCCGAAGAGATTCGAGGTGGCGAAGAACCCCGATGCCGGCGCACTGTCCGGAGATCTCTCCGTACCGGACTCCGGAGTTCTTCATCAGCGACGAAGCTACCTGGATCCTCGTCAGCTTCCAGTCGAGCGGCTCGTAGGCTGCAGCAGAGGTCGAAGGGCACATGGTGCCGAAGTACTCTAACGTACCCTGAAGAGCTTCCAAGGTACGGTCAGCAGTACTGGAATTCTTTCTCTCTGCTACTTCCAGGCTTGCAACAGTTGCGTCCAACGCGGCCACCCGAAGCATCAAGGAACTCTTCTGAGCCATTGCCTGGCTAAGAGCCCCTTGAAGTTCCACCAGATGTCCGTTCGAAGCAGCCGCATCCTGGCGAAGCTTTTCGACCTCCGCACGGAGGACCACTCGTTCAGCTTCGGCTTCTTGGGCATGAGAGCGGAGGGCTTCAAGGGCTTCTTCAGACGCTGCCTTAGCCTTCCGTTCTTCCAAAAGTTCTTCATTCAGCCTGAGAGACCTCCCGGTGGAGTCATCAAGAGCTGTTTGAAGGGCTGTAACCTTCCGGTTAAGTCGGTTAATTTCGACCTCGCTGGAAGTCGCTGCCGCTCTAGCAAGGGCGAATTGCTGCAAAGAAAACAAGGTAAGTGCTAAAGAAGTTTTGACCATTAAAATACAGCAACTGTGGTGTCTTTTTCATACCTGAAGGGCAGCCCTTTCGAGGGCCGTGTTGAGGCTCGAAGCCCTAACTTCGCTCAAAGCGGAGATCAACTCCGAATTGGCAATGTCCTGGCTTTTCTCAGCCAGGGGCTCCAAGAGCCTTCGAAGGCCGCTCCGATGCTCCAAGAAAGGAGCCAGAAGAGGGAGCCAAGACAAGGCTCGGGCGTCGTCCTCTGCAGCCTCGTCCTCTGAGTTGCCAACGGAGGGCGCAGCTTCGTCAACCCGAAGGCCCAGGCTGGAAATACTCTTACCCCTCCCCGGCACGAAAGGGGGAGAGGCAAGAACATTCCGACCCTCAGCCGCCACATCTTCGGCCGGAAACCACGTTGTCGGAGGCGCATTCAGTAGTCGAGGTCGCCACGGCCGGAGCCAACTCCGTCCCAGGGAGCACATCGTCCGCTCCGAACGATACGTTCTCCACCACCGGGCTCGGAGCCCCCAGGGGAGCCGGAGGGCCCGCTCGGGTGACCGTCTCCGAAGAAGCGGGGACGTCGAGCGCCGCCAAGGCTTCGGTACCCGAAGAGGTACCTATTTCAAATACCAAGATTAATTAACATATTCTACAGATAGCAAGCGAATGCCGACGAAAAAAGAAAGAGCTCCGGGAAAATACCTCTAAGAGCTGCTTGAGGAAGGATCGCCGGATCCTCCAGGACTTCGTACATCTGGAGGATATTGTCAAAGTCATCCCCCGAAGTCCTACCCTAGGTTTCGTCCGTCGGGGCCACGACCTCCGCGGGAACCCCTTCGGGCGCAGGCAAGTCGGAGGTAGAGTATGACTCCACTTGCACGTTGACGGGTGCAGGAGGAGCCAATGGAGTTACGCTAACAACCTCCCTGTCGGAGAGGTTTGGGGGGACCTCCTCCATGTCTTCGTCAATCAAAAGGTAGTCTTCGAAGGCCTTCGCTGTAGCACCTCCGGAGTCTTCTGCCTCTTCGGGAGTCGGGCTCCGCTCATCCGGCGACGAAGAAGATGAAGCGGGCGTCAAGTGCGGAGGCTGCTTCGCCGCCTTCTTCTGAAGAGGTTGCTTGCCAGCTTTTTTAGAGGGCTCGGCCGCTGCTTTCCTCTTGCGAGCCGCCGCTCCAGCTGGGGCGAAGTCAGGAAGCTGCGGAGGCTCCATGCCGAGGGCTCTCCACACCCTGTTCGAGCGCTCCCAACTCCCCACCAGCTCCAGCCTCCTCTGCCTCTCGGCCACCGAAGGGGCTCCGAGAATTCGTTCGGTAGCCCGGACTATGTCGTCCGGAGCTAAGGCCAGAGGCGCCGCTGAAAAGAAAAAGGTATAAGAAGCATAAGTATAATTAATGTGTTCATATAAAATGATGCCGCAGGAGAAAGACGTACCTATGTTTCAGAGGTCCCCCTCCGAGGCTTGCGGGATGGAGATTGGCCAACTGGCTCCGAGGGGTGAGATCCGAAGGCCAACGAACTCCTCGGCCAGGTCGCGCATGCTCATGCGACGAGCCACTGAAGCCAGCAACCCTAGCCTCGTCGTGAGCAAGCTAGGGTTCGGGGAGACGTCCGCCTCCTTCCGGAACCAGATTTCTTGAAGAGGGCCCGAAAGGGGGGAGTCTTCTCCTACTTCGGCGTAAAACCACCGAAGTATCCAATTTGTATACCATCGGTCGTTTATGGCCTTCGCAGGGAAATGGAGAGCGTGCTCCTGCCGTAGCTGGAAGTTAACGCTGCCGAAGGCCACAGTCACCTTCGAGTCCCCAGGCCCATCTTGAGGCTTCGGCTGGCAGATGGCTTCGTGGGTCGCTGCGAAGATCTCGGAGCGCCCTTCGCACCCCTCCGCTCGAAGAGCCCACTCGAAGACAGCCAGGCGGACGATTGCGTTGGGGGACAATTGAGGCAGGGTTATGTGGAACAGGTCCAGTACCTCTGCCAGAAAATCCACGGCTGGTAGCCCCAGACCCGCTTCGAAGAACGCTTCGAAGACCACCACTTCTCCGCTCCGAGGCCGTGGAGTCGACTCTGTCCCGGGAACTCGAGTCCTCATTCCGGCTCCCAGTTTCCCGTCTACTGCCTCTTCAATGGATTCTGCGGTGCTCATAGACTGGCCGATGACAAAGCTCTGAGCCATCTTCTTCTTGGAGGGCGGGCGGAGCGCTCGAGGATTCTTGGGCCAAGCACCGCCCGGACCCCCCGCCATTGCCGTGGCTGCCGATGCGGCCCACGCCTGCCGCTGCGCCAGAGTGTTGGCCGCCAATGGAGTTGTGTGGCTGGTTCTCGCCATTGCGCTCAAATGATCAAGGGTGCGGAAGATTGAAGGAAAAGGTGAATTGCAGGAGCGGTGAATGCGGTAAAAAACTTCTAGTAATCCCTACTTCCCCCTTTTATAACCGCACGACCTATACTGCTCTTCGAGAAGTTTCACATTACAGGTTCGGCTTCCGTCACCGACAGGTGGGGCTGGTAATTGGAACGGCGTGCAACCGCTAAAGAAATCGACCGTTACCTTTTTTACAGAGGGTAACAGCTATCTACACCGTAACGGTCATATTGACGGTACCCCACGGCGTTCACACTCCGTAACCGCTTTCGTAACACTCATGCTCCGAAACCATGCTATTCCCAGGGAGTTTTCCCACTATGCCAAAACTCGGAGACGAATGTTTTAAAATATTGGGCCCAATATTCTGGGCTAAATCATAACATCTTCGCATTCCCTTTAAGCCTCAGAAACTAAAAATGTTCCTTTCGTATACTGCCTTCTTTCTAAAAAATAGGTTATCTACAGAAAGGCGTATTCGAGGGGCTACTGTTGGGGGAAATTACTTCATTTCCAGGACTTAAAGGTTAACCCTCCGAGGGCTCCAAGAAGATCCCGAAGATGGCTGACTAATGCTCGAAGCATACGTCAGCACGGTCGGAGGGTGTCACGATGCGAAGTCTCAAAGGACCCTCCGAAGGGAAGGAGGAGGCTTCGAAGCAGGAAGACGTGACTGATAGGATGTCTTGCTTATCCATCTACCCTACAGCACTTTACCGTGTATAACCTTGTTTATAATATTGGAGGTCAGTTGTAACTTAGGGGTAAATAGGTCTATTCCTTAAGCCTTTTTCCCTATAAATACCCCCCATTGTACCTTGTAAGAAGGATCCAGAACCAGTGGTTCAAACACATACATTCGGACCTCTTGAGTTGTTATCCCTTACGGAGGCTCAAGTTTGTCCTAAAAGAACAAACCTCTTGTTTGTCTGTTCTTGACTACTAAGAACCTGTTGGTGTAACTTTTACGCCAACAGGTATTATATATTGCATAATTTTGCAGGGAAAAGGAACAAGTGGTTCATGCGAAGTTTACCTACAAAGTCCTGTCGGCGGGTGAGTACGGGGCTTCTCGGAGGGTCAAAGGACACTTCGAAGTCTTCATCGGACTCGAAGTCTAGAACCGAAGGGTTGACTGTTGGAGCCTCTCTTGGAGCTACAACTACCACTTCATTCGGAATCAAAGTTTGCCTAGCAGTAACTTTGACTCCGCCTTCAGTTACAGGGACTTCTTCATGCGGCAAGTCTGGCTGGACATTTGAAGTTCCAGCTTGTCTGGAGCTACCTAGAACATCTGGCGCACTTGCAGTGTTGCCAGTGTTTACGTCTGACCGGGTTTCATCTTCGGTGATCAGGTTGATGAGGACGCTTCCCTCATCTTCAGAGGAATCAGAGACCGAAGCCACCGGACTTGAAGGCGCCACATTCTTTGGCTTTCGGGCTACCTTTTTTGCTGGGGTCTTAGTCGGAGCTGAAGTCCCAGCATCCGCCTTCCTCTTCTTCGGCCCTTGCTCTGAAGGTACCCAGTCCGGAAGAAGAGGGGGAGCAACTCCGAGTACACCCCATACTCGGTTGAGCCGCTCCCAATTACCCACTAGCTTTGTCCACCACTCCTTTTTGGCTGGAGTTGGAACTCCTAGAATCTTCTCTGAAGCTCGAACAACTTGCTCCGAAGTCATGGGGGCTTGAGAAGTTGAAAGATAAGTTAGCATTGGTGATTTCATCAAACAAATATATATAGAACATGTTGTTTTCAAAGCTACCTGCAGGGCTCGAGTTCGAAGAGATTTCTCAGAGTCCACCCTCCGGGTCTTCTTCAAAGGTGATAGGCCAGTTGGCCATCAGAGGTGGAATTTGGAGTCCGATGAACTCCTCCGCTAAGTCTCGCATGCTCATGCGGCGACTAATCCTTTGGAGCAGGTTAAGGCGAGCTTCGAGCTGGCCGGGATCTGGGTGAACTTGGGCTTCCCTTCGGAAGTTTATGTCCTGTAGAGGTCCGGCCAGACGACTGCGTGCCCCAACTTCAGCATAGAACCACCGGAGGATCCAATCTATGTACCATCTAGCATTGATGGCCTTCGCTGGAAATCTTAGTTGGAATTTGTCCTGGAGTCGGAAGTTGATGCTGTCGAAGGCTACCACAATCTTCTCTCCTCCGGAGCCTAGGTAAGTCTTTGGTTGGCAAGATTCCCTGTGCAGTGCTGCGAAAATTTCTGCTCTTCCTTCGCAGCCCTCAGCTCACAGCGCCCATTCGAAGATGGCCAAGCACGCTATT
>JAAALK010000944.1:0-38503 GCA_019279435.1 Zizania palustris
GAGTCTGAAATTGCTGAATGTGAGTCTTGTCTTATCATTATGGATGAACTTGCTCAGTTGCATCTGATACATGCTCAAAACATTGAAAAACTTGAAAATGTTCAGAAGCAACTTTTGATGGTGGAGTCTAGTCCTTGTGCCATCGATGAATGCTTAAATTGCACTTTACTGATTGAAAGCATTAGTCTGAGAGATAAGCATATTGATGAGCTTAAGGCTAGATTGGAGAGTGTTGAGTGTTCTAAGGATGTGCAGCCGGTGTCTCACCTCCATCACCCTTAAGGACCAACTCAGCTTTGCTAGAGAGCGAGTAGACAAACTGAAGTGCGAGAATGATTATCTGCTTTCCATGGTAGACAAATGCACTGAAGGGAAAGGGAAAATGGATTTTCTTTTGGACAAAACAAAAATGTGCGCTGACAGTGCAGGGTTAGCTCTTGGGTTATGTTATGAGAGGATGTCATCTAATACCCCAAGCCAAACTGTGTTCACTCTACCTACTACCCTTGAGAAAGAGAGAGCCTAGTTAGACACACCTCAAAAAGCCGAAAATCCTACCCAACCTAAAAAGATAATCATTCGACCACTCAAGACAGACTCCAAGCAAAAACCTTGGAAAACTGTGAGGTTTGCGCTAGAAACCTATACACCTACACCCAAGAAAGTTTTTCATTGCGCTTATTGTCATCGTGTAGGTCATTTGATTGGTTTTTGCTATCGACGAATGAAAGATGAATGTAGTGCTCATGCTTTGAACTTTCATGATTATTGTTCACTTGATTTTCATGATTGTGATTATCATTCTTTCTCTGATTTTGAGGCTCCCCATGGGTTTGTGAGTGAGTTTGCCCCTCATGGTATACACCATGTTTCATATGTGATAGACCACGTGTAAGAGGTTTTGATGCTCGACAGGTTGGGAGACCTCGTCGTTTTCCATGTTCACGCTTTGTAGGTAAACCACACACTTTGTATCATGGCTTATATTATGTGCATGGTCAGTCTACTACTTTGCCTGGTTCACGAGTTTTGCGCTGCTGGATTCCAAAAAAATTATCTCACCCTCTCACTGAGCATCCGAGAGATATTGGCATGTGTTGAGGTGGAGCTGTGTAGCATTGTGTGAGCTTCTGTCATATGATTAATTGCCTTTACAAGTGCATGCTTTGTAATGCCTTTGAACTAGTGTCTTTAATACTGTTGACTACTTGGCATGTCTTCATCTGATAATTGTCATGAGCATGGATTTTATTTGTGAAAAATTGAAAACGATTACTGCTTAGTCTAGTAACTAGCTTGAATGGGTTGAGTGCTTTTGCTATCTTTTACACATCTTATAGCTAGGTCATGTCTAACTTGGATGCTAATACGCAACTTGATTTCATCAAAAATGAATGAAAATGAAAATGAATGAAAACGAAAATGAAAAATGAATGAAAATGAAAATGGAAATGGAAATGAATGATATTCATGCTGTTGTGTGCTAAAATTTGAAAAGATCCAGGTGGGTTTGCTTTGTCGCACTACTTTGTTATGGACGGCTTACCATAGCACTTTGGTCTGAACTAGGACATTGAACTGTTTGCTTAGATCATTGCTTTAAGCTTTTGATGGTTTCAACCTAGGCTTAGCATGGTCGGTTAGCATAAGGTTGACATGCAAATAACCCCTGGCACAAAAATGAAAAATTTAAAATTCATTGCATATCATGTTTGCTGAAGCACCTTGAAGTGGGATAGGCTTATCTAGTGTGTGTGCTTATTTAGTGTTTGCATCTCATGCCTTGACATGTCCAGTATACTAGTCTGAGTGGTGATGCTTTTTGTTGGCGTAAAAGATTACGCTAACAGGTTTCTGAAGATTAGAAACTAACAAACGAAGTTTTTGCAAAGGAAACTATTCCAAGCCTCCGAAAGGATAATAACTTAGAATAGTTTCCTTCGCAAACACTTCGTTTGTTAGTTTCTAATCTTCAGAAACCTGTTAGCGTAATCTTTTACGCCAACAGTTGGCGCCGTCCGTGGGGAACCTAGTCCAAGAAACTTTGTTCTCTACCAACTTCTTACACCATGCCTCCTAAGCGGAGTGTAGCCGGTAATCCTTTTCGGAGGTCCCCTTGGACCTCCGGAGTAAGATCTTCAGATACAATTGAAGTTGGAGGACCTTCGATGTTTCCTCCACCCCAAACCCCAGAAGGGATTCCTCTTCCTCGAGCATACGGAGTTTCTCCGCCAACTCCATCCATACTTCGGCCACCCAGAATCCCTCTTCCACCTCAGGTTCCACTTTGAACTGATCCATACAGTTCTCAAGACCCGGAAGATCCTTTCGGAGGATATGAAGACAATCTTGGTGATATGGCCGCCCAAATGGCCAGTCTCCAAGCCGAAGTTGCAAGGTGGCGGCAAGAAGCCGCGAATAGGCTTCGCTCTCAACCCACCCCAACCATTCCTGAAGTGCCTAAAGACGATGAGGTTATTTATCCTGAAGCCCCAGAAAATGCCTCCTTCGATACCGAGTCTCCGCTGCATCCCGAGTTGCAGAAAGTACGCTTCGACCCCAAGTTCAAAACTTCGAAGCTTTGCAAGTATGCCGGAGATGAAGATCCTAGAGAATTTGTCCGTTCTTATGCTCTAGCAATTGAAGCTAGTGGAGGAGTGCGGGACACCATGGAAAAAATTTCCCCTAGCTCTTCAAGGAGTGGCATTGCGGTGGTTCTGGTCCTTGAAGCCAGGATCAATTAATTCATGGGGGCAGCTGAAGAAGAAGTTCGTAAGCAATTTCCAAGGCACCTTCGTGCCCCCAATGTCAACAGGAAGTCTTTTCCAGGTGAAGCAGCTCCCTGGAGAGACATTGAGATAATACTTCAAGCGCTTCGCTCATACGAAGTCACAGATCCGAGGGTTGACTATGTCTTCAGTAGTTGACGCAGCTCGAGAGGGAGTCATTCATCCAGGACTCCTTGATAAACTTCACCAGAAAAGCATATCTTTTGTTTCTCAGTTGATGTCATATTTCGAAGAGTATGCGAGGTCAGAAGAAGGATGGCTTCGGAGAACCGCCGCAACCCCGTCGATATTGCAAGAAGTGAAATTGGAAGTGAAAACTTCAGCACGGCAGCAAGAGCCTAGCTTTGAGGTTCAACATGACAGGTGTAGGGGGCAAAAGCATCCTCGTTCGAAAGTTCTGAACATTGCACCCCCGCAGAAGTTTGCCCAAAGAGCTCCGCAACCATCAGGAACCAAGACCAGCGGCTGGAGGCCGCCAGGGAAACCGGCTGGCAAAGGCCAGACCCTTTTCTGCTGTATCCATGGTGAAAACCGAAGCCATGCAACTGATACTTGCAAGGCTATACTTGCTCTGAGAGGAGAGTATCTGGAAAGAACTTCGGGTCGAGGCACTACTGACCGAGTTCCAGCTGAAGTGCGTCTGGAGCCCGTCCAGGCTGTGGCGCGGATAGAAAACTTCGATTCGGCAAGACGCCCTCCGGTGGTCAATATTATGCCACCTCCGAAGCAAGAAGAGGGGCAAGACTGAGGAAAAAGAGTAGTCCTCCCAATCTCCGAAGGAGGTACTCTAGGAAGTATGTCAAAGAGGCAGAGAAGAGAGTATGTCAGAGAGGTGGGCCATATTGGAACCTCTTCATCTGCAGCTGCTATGCCCGAATGGTATCATGTGCCAATATCTTTCTCCGCAGATGATGCAGTTGGTGTTAAATTCCCACATGCAGACCCACTTGTCATCACTGCTGACATAGCAGGAACTGAGGTTCGGAGAGTGCTAGTTGACGGAGGGAGTTCGGCGGATATTATTTTTGTCCAAGCTTTTGACCAACTCTGTATTTCCAGAAAGCATCTTCTCCTAGCAGCCCGTCCTTTGCAAGGGTTTGCAAGACCCCCTCTTGATGCCCTCAGCCAAATTGGCCTGGAAGTTACTTTTGGAGAGGGGCTAATGACCAGGACAGAGGAAGTGATCTTTGATGTTGTAGATGCTCCATATGCATATAATGTCATCTTCGGAAGAGGCATGTTAAATCAATTCGGAGCTGTGGCGCATCATAATTACTTGTGTATGAAGATGCCCACACAAGCAGGAGTACTCACTGTCTTCGGAGATCAAGCCACTGCAAGAAGGGCAGAGTACGGTCATGGCCCTTCTCTTGACCCAAGGCAAGTAAACAGTGTGCAAGATGATCCGGAGAATTTTTCTGCTCCTAGCGAATCCTCGAAAAGATCCTTCCCAAGACCAAGTCCTGAAGGAGAGATTGCAACGAAGATTATTGTCAAAGATGGCAAGGATTATTCATTTCAATTTGGTAAAGACTTGCCTCCAGAAGTTGCTGCCTCTTTAGAAAAAGTAGTGGAGGAAAATTTGGATGTCTTTGCTTGGTCTGATGAAGACATCACCGGAGTTAGTCGGGACATTATTGAACACAGTTTACTTGTAAACCCGAAGGCTCGACCTGTTAGGCAAGGACTCCGGAAGATGTCTGTGGAGAGAGCTGTCCTTGCTAAAGACGAAGTTGAAAAGTTACTGAAGGCTGGGATTATCAGAGAAGTGGCTCATACAGAGTGGTTAGCCAACCCAGTCTTCGTTAAGAAGAAATCTTCAGGGAAGTGGCGCATGTGTATTGATTTTACATCTCTGAATAAAGCATGCCCCCGCGACCCCTACTCCATGCCCTGAATTGATCAGTTGGTCGACTCCACTGCTGGTTCGGAGTTATTAAGCTTCCTTGACGTGTATTCCGGCTACCATCAAATTTGGTTGAAGCGCGAAGATGAAATCAAGACAAGCTTCGTAACTCCTTCAGGAGTCTTTTGTTATGTAAGAATGCCCTTTGGCTTAAGAAATGCCGGGGCTACATTTTCGAGGTTAATTGCTAAGGCTCTTGGTCATCAGCTAGGTCGTAATGTAGAGGCCTACATGGATGATATTGTAATCAAGAGTGCTTTTAAGCACCAACATAGCCTAGACTTAGCAGAAACATTTGATAGCCTTCGGGCATGTGGGATCCGTCTCAACCCCGAAAAATGTATCTTCGGGGCGTAGGCTAGAAAATTGTTAGGGTACCTAGTTTCAAGCAGAGGGATCGAAGCTAGCCCCACTCAAATAAATGTGTTACAAAAGATGGCTCCCCCAGAGAATTTGAAGCAAGTGCAAAAGATGACAGGTCGTCTAGCAGCACTTAGCAGATTTCTGGCAAGGTCTGCGGAGAGAAGTTTGCCTATTTTCAAAGCATTGAAAGGGTCCGAAGATTTTGCATGGACACCGGAGTGTCAAAAGAGTTTCGAAGATATTAAAAATTATCTCAGTAATCTTGCTACACTCACGGTGCCTGTTGCGGACGAAACCCTACTCCTCTACCTTGCAGCTACTGGCTCTGCTGTCAGTGCAGTTCTTGTCAGAGAGATTGATGTCAACGGGAAGTTGGTACAAAATCCAGTTTACTTTGTGTCCGAAGCATTGTCCGGAGCAAAAACAAGATATTCCGAGCTTGAGAAATTCGTTTATGCTCTGATAATGGCTTCGAGGAAGCTAAGGCATTATTTTTTGGCACATAATGTTGTGGTACCAACTTCGTATCCTCTGGGAGATATGCTCCGAAGTAAGGATTCCACTGGAAGAATTGGGAAGTGGGCTGTTGAATTAGCACCCTTTGGCATATCTTTCCTGGCAAGAATAGCAATTAAGTCGCAAGTATTGGCTGACTTCGTAGCAGAGTGGACTCCCCCTGCAACATGGGCTCCAGAGAAGCCAAGCGAAGAAATTTGGACTATTTACTCCGATGGAGCTTTTCAAGCATCTGGAGCAGGTGTCGGAGCTGTGATAATTTCGCCTTCAGGGCAAAACGCTTTGTACTCCACAAGACTCAACTTTAAGTCTACCAATAATACAACGGAGTATGAAGGAATTCTGTTGGGACTTCGCAAGGCACGTGCTCTAGGGGCTACAAGAGTTGTTATTAAAATAGATTCTCAGATTGTAGTAGGGCACGTGGACAAGAGTTTCCAAGTCCGACATCCGCAACTTGCAAAGTACTTAGAAGAAATCCGAAAGATAGAAGCAGCATTTAAAGGGATTTCCATTCGAAGTATACCTAGAGCAGAAAATATGCAAGCAGACATCTTAGCGAAAGCTGCAGCCGGAGCTATGGATATACCCGAAGAAGCTTTTTATGAAGAACTTAATACACCTTCGGTACCACAAATTCCTGCTGTAGAAGTTCTTTGCATTCCAAGTATAGATTGGCGAAGCTCAATCATGAAAGTATTGCAAGGAGAAGCAGATATGTCCGAAGAGCCACAACTTTCAAGGTTAAAGCTTAGAACTCGGAATTATAAAATAATCAATGGTATTTTATACAAGGCCGGAGTATGTTCCCCTCTACTTCGATGTATATCTCAAGCCGAAGGTCAAGAAATTATTCGAGAAATCCATGAAGGACTTTGCGGTAGCCATTTGGCCCCTCGAGCTTTGGTAGGAAAAACACTTCGCCGGGGGCTTTATTGGCCTACAATAACAGCTGATGCAGAGAGCTTGGTCCGCACTTGTGAGGAGCCATGCTGAATAGCGTGGGCCTCATGGCTCCAGAAGTGATGAGTCATTGTCAACGATAGTCAAAGAGGACTGAAGAAGAGGAGATCTGCTGTTTCATGGGCCGCGTGTGACTCAGGTACACGGGCAGCAAGCGACTGTCGGGCAGAGGAGGCTGCGAAGTCGGGCTGGCCCAATCTGGGTGCATGGGCCAGAAGCAGTAGAAGACCCACTGGGCTGTTGACCAGGACTGACTCAGGTACACGGGCGGTGAGCGATTGCCGGGCTGAGAGAGCTGCGGAGTCGGGCCGGCCCAATCCGGGTACCTGGTGCAAAGCTGGTGGAGGCTTTGTCAGTTTCGGCGTAAAACTGACAACCATTGATTCTGTATCCGACTGTCCAGAAGAGAAGCCGTAGTCGCTACGAAAACTTAGCTTCCGGATATGTCATCTGTATCTCTAGGCCCACAGTCAGTCAGTTGTGTCTGTAAAAATTCCTAAGGGCAGTAGAGTCCTTTTCTTTATTTTTGAGTCTGTAAAAACCCTAAGGGGCTGGTAGAATATTCCTAGTGTTGGGCTGCCTATAAATAGCACCCCAATCCCTAGGGTTTGGACCACCCTTTTGTGCTGAAATCAAATCCACCCTTTGGGTCACTTTGTCTCCCGTTTCTCTCTCCTATGTGCGCCGCCAGGACTTGCCCCTCTCTGTTCGTGAGTTATTTTGGCTCTAATCTCTTGGATGCATTTAATCCTTGGTCCCTGGTGAATTTATTGGTTGCATTTTGTTCGGTTTGGAGAGTTATTGCTTCAGCTACGAGCTGGTGAATTTATTTCTTGAGGAGAAGCTTCTTCTGTTGCTTCTGTTCTTCACGAACTGAGTACTAGTTCTTGCTGTTGCAAGTAGTACTGCTACTGTAGCTACAGTACTTGCTGCCAACTTTTTAACCTTCTACTGTACTGCCTTTTTGATCGAAGCAGTATGGAGTAAATGCCTTTTTGACTGTTTCTGCGAAGTCATCTTTCTCTGTTCGAAGCCCCTCAGCTCCGTGAGGCAGGCTTCGATCTAACATTTTCAAAGCTGTCGTTCAAACGCCGAACTTCGGTTTTTGTGTCTGAGTTGCTAGCTTCGAAGATCTTCCTGTATGGACAGCATCGCATACTTCGAACAAGCATACTCCGAATCTATCTGTTCGAAGTGCACACTTCGTTAGGCTTAGAAGTTGGGTTCGAAGTTTGTCCTTTCTGATAGACTTCGCTTGGATTTCTTTGTGGCGTGTCAGCCTTCGATTCTCCTTCCGAAGCTTTCCCTATTCGAAGATAGAGCATTGGGTTCGGACTTGTTTTTCTGTCACATGACAGGCTTCACTTCTTTGTTCGAAGGTTGTCTGTTTGTGTGTTGTGTTCGAAGTTTTCTGTTCGAAGGTTGTGCTTCGAAGCTCTTGGTTCAAAGTTGTGTTCGAAGTTTTGTCTTCGAAGTGCTCACTTTGAAGCAGGCTCTGACTTTGTCACTTTGCTCCGAAGCTCTTGGCTCGAAGTTGTGTTCGAAGCCTTGTCTTCGAAGTACATACTTCGAACCAGGCTCCGGCACTGTTTTACTTCGCTCCGAAGTACGCTTCGCTTCTTACCACTTCGAACTAGGCTAGACAGTGACACCTTCGGCATTTCGGACAGACTTCGTCACCAACCTCCGAAGCAGACCTCGACGTGCGAAGGGGGCTTCGCCAAGTTCCGAACAGGAGACAAATTTGGACAGTAACTTCTCTTTTCATTTTATACATACTTAGATCATTTCATTGAGAAGTTTAGGCCTGTCACAAATTGTTCATCTGCCTAGTTGCACCACTTTAGTTTTACACTGTTTATCATCAGTTGCTTCTAGGTTAGAAACCTTTAGACTTAGGCCTTCTGTTTATTTTCTGCTGCGTAGTATTTTGAGGTGCGTTGGGTATTGGGAACAGGCCATTGATTCGAAAGAATTTTTAAGGCGCCCATTCACCCCCCCCCTTCTGGTCGCTACTTTCGGTCCTACAAGTGGTATCAGAGCTTGGTTAGGGTTTTTCCATACCTTAACCGGTTCTAAACCCCAGTAGTGACTATGACGTCTCCTGGCAAGGTCCCGTCCTTGGAAGCCTATGGCTATAATTATTGGAAGACTCGCATGCGAGCCTATCTCATGAGCCAAGGTTCGGACATATGGGACATTTGCGTTCACACCACGTTTGTCATTTTGCCAGTTACTGAGCAAGGTACTGCTGGTATCATTGCTCAGCATCTGAGCAACAGTAAGGCTGTGAACATTTTGTTTTCTGGTTTAGGTCCCACTGAGTTTGAGCGTGTGAGTCATCTCTCCACCGCGAGAGAGATCTGGGCTACCCTCAAGGCACACCATGAGGGAACAGCACAGGTCAAGGCTCGGCTCTATCAGACCTACCGGCGTGAATATGAGAATTTCACACAGAAGCCGGGTGAATCTGTTGAGGCTTTGTTTGGTCGCTTTCAGTCGATCATTAACAAGCTTCGGGACAACAAGGCTGAGGGTGCTCAGTTAGTCTCAGATCACGAGCAGGCGCTCAAGGTTCTTCATACCTTGGACCCAAAGATCTGGGAGATCAAGGTATCATCTATCGTTGAGAGTACTTCTTACGATACCTTGACCATTTCTGAGTTGTTTAGCAAGCTGAAGGCCACTGAGGTAGATATCCAGTTGAGATCAAATCTCACTGGCTCTGGATCAAAATCCCTGGCCCTTGCTACACCTTCTGTTGATCCCTCTGCTGTGAGCTGTGCTGGGTTCTCCTTGATGTCTATCACTGAGGACCAGCTTGAGTTGTTGGGAGATGATGATTTGTGTCTCTTTAACAACCGGGTGCGTCGTGTCTATGATAAAAGAATGTTCAAAAGACACGGCACAAAATCCGGATGCTTTGAATGTGGTGATCCAGGACACTTCATCGCCGACTGCCCCAAGCGCAGTGGATACAAGAAGGGCACCGGCAGCAGCTTCCACGACCCCGGCAAGCATGAGAGCCCCTCCTTCAACAAGGGCAAGCTGAAGACCCGGTTCTTCAAGAAGGCCCTGAAGGACTACCGGCGAGAGAACAAGAAGCGCGACAAGGCCTTCTTCGCCGAGATGGAGAAGAGCTACTCCAAGAGATCCACGTCTTCTTCCTCTTCATCGAGATCAAGCGATGAGGAGATCTCCATCAAGAAGGGGAAAGACAAGGATGATCCGGCGGGCCTCTGCTTCATGGCCTTCGGAGACAAGCCGAAGAGCCGCTCTCACCAGCGCCGAAGATCCCGCAAGAGCTTCTGCTCTATGGCTCTTGGGGATAGAGAAGAAAAGAGCTCCTCCGACGACTCCGACGACGACGATAGCAAGGTATCATCTTATGAGCGCGAAATTGTTGATTTACTTGAGAGCAATCGTCAGGAGTTGAAGTATCGGGAGAAACTGCTTAGGGGGGCTAAGAAAAGGATAGACGAGTTAGAAAGTGAGCTTGCCGTAGCCAACGGTAGAATAGAAAGTCTATCTTCTTCCCCTTGCTTGGGTGATAGCAGTGAGTGCCCGAAGTGTGAGGTGCTTCTGTGTGACCTGTCGACTCTGAAGTCTAGGTACACAGAAAGGGTTGATGAGAGGGACGCTTTGGCCACTGAGCTTGAAAGCGCTCAGCTGGAGCTAAAAGATGCTCAAGCCACTGTCGTCGCACCCTGTGTTGATTGCCCATCGCATCTAGCTGCCTTAGTTGAGCTGAAATCCAAGGGCGATGAGCATTTGGGTGATTTAGAGAGGTTGAGAGCTGAGCTTGCCCAGACTAGGCTAGAGCTTGAGACACTGTCAGTTCCACCCACTGTTTGTGAGAACTGTCTGTCTCTTAGAATGGAGCTAATCAAGCTGAAAGCCGAGAAGTCTGTCCAAGTAGAGAGTGAGTGTGAGACCTGCTTGTCTCAGGTGGAGGTTCTAGCTTCCTTGAGAGAGGAGCTAGCAGATTCTCAGAATGAGAACTTTTACCTCCGTTCTATCCTGAGTTGGATCAGTGCCAGAGAGCCACAACTTGGCATGATGATCCAGCAGTTCAAGAGGCAGGATGGGTTTGGGGTAGGTTACACCTACACCAAGGCTGACTTTGAGAGTGCCATTAGCCGGGCAGTGGAATGGAGTAAAATGACTCCTGAGCAGAGGTATCCCAAGACTCACTCCACTGAGTCTTCCCAGGCTTGTCAGCCCAAGGATGGAGTGATCCATGAACCACCTAAAGATCCACCCAAGAAACCTATCTGGGTTCCAAAGCCCAAAAATCTCCACACTTCTCTTGACTCTCTTCCTGGACCCTCTCAGCCCAAGAAGACCACACCTAACACTACCAAGCCCAAGAATCCCAAGCCTCAACCACATCCCAAGAAGCCTACCTATCATTGTGAGTATTGTCAGAGAGACGGGCATCTTGCGGAGTTTTGCTTCAGAAGGAAGCGGGTTGAGAGAGCAGAGAGGGCTCGTAGTGATCAGGAGCAGTTCTACCAGCAGGGTGGTAGACTGCGTGTTCCTCGGCGCGGGGAGAGGCTGGAGGCCAGGCCGCGTCGTGTAGGTGGTGGTAGAGGAGACGGCTTTCTTGCCCGTGCTCCAGTTAGTGGTGTTCGTTCCGGTAGAGTTCCAGACCGTGTTGGCTATGGTCCTGGACCTCGTGGCCGCAGGATTAGGCAGAATCGAGGACCACGCTTTGAGCCGCGTTTTGGTCCAAACTCTTTTGATGGTTTTCGCTTTCCATCTTTTGAGCAGATGGCTCGACACTAGTTTAGCTCTTTTGCTAAACCTGGTGCCGGACCATTTGCTCCCACTTACAGACACTGATTGTGCAGGACCGGGGACTGGAGGATGTTTGGATTATGGACTCAGGATGTTCTCGCCACATGACGGGACATCGCAAATGGTTCTCCAGTCTCACTCCCCCGAGCTCCAAAGAGTACATCACATTCGGGAACAGCGGTCAAGGGAAAGTAAGTGGCATAGGCTCAATCAGCATTTCAGACCATTTCTCTTTAAAGAATGTTGCTTTGGTTAAAAATCTGAACTTTAATTTAATCTCTGTGTCGCAACTTCTTGAGGATGGTTTGGAAGTGCGTTTTAAGAAGGGCAATTCTTCTGTGGTTGATTCTAGAGGGTCTTTGGTTTGTCAGATTTTACCCTTCGGTAAAGTTTTTCGAATTGACTTCTCTAGTTCTTTTGGCCCTTCTCGCTGTTTGATTGCTGGATCTTCTTCTGAGCTCTGGAAGTGGCATCGGAGGTTAGGTCACTTGAGTTTTGATCTGCTAGTCAGGTTAAGCTCTATGGACCTCATCCGAGGATTGCCCAAGCTTAAGATGGAGAAGGATCTGGTTTGTCATCCCTGTCGTCATGGGAAAATGGTTGCCGCTTCTCACTCACCTGTGACTCAGGTGATGACTTCGTATCCAGGCGAGCTTTTACATTTGGACACTGTAGGTCCAGCTCGGGTACGCTCAGTCGGTGGGAAGTGGTATGCACTTGTGATTGTTGACGACTTTTCTCGTTTTTCGTGGGTTTTCTTTTTGGAGTCTAAGGATGAAACTTTTCAATTTGTCCATGACCTGATTTTGAAGCTGAAGAATGAGAACAATTGTCGGATGCGAGCAATTCGCTCCGACAACGGCTCTGAATTCAAGAACTCTCAGTTCGTCAGCTTCTGTGGTGATCAGGGTCTGGACCATCAGTTTTCTTCTCCTTACACTCCCCCACAGAACGGCGTTGTGGAACGAAAGAACCGCACGCTAGTTGAGATGGCCAGGACGATGCTCGATGAGCACAGGACTCCTAGGCGTTTTTGGGCTGTAGCCATGAACACGGCTTGCTATCTGGCCAACCGCATTTTTCTTAGAGCTTACATTGGTAAGACATCATATGAGTTGCGGTTTGGCAGACAGCCCAAGGTTAGCCACTTGCGAGCATTTGGCTGCAAGTGCTTTGTGCTCAAGAAGGGAGGGCATTTGGACAAGTTTGAGTCTCGTTGCTGGGATGGTTTTTTTCTTGGTTATGCATTGCATTCTCGAGGCTTCCGTGTTTGGAACCTCGAAACCCAGCTGCTTGTCGAGACGTGTGAGGTTTCATTTGATGAGTCCTTGCCTTCTTTGACTCCTTCTTTTGAGCTCTCTGGTGATGATGAGCTCGGAGAGTCCATCTTCGAGGAAGATGAGGATACTCCAGCTGCTGTTGAGGGTGGGCCTTCTGCATCCCCCGCAGAGCCCACACCTTCTGTGACTTCGACTGATGATGAGGGCGGACCTCTGATCACTTCTTCCACTTCGATCGAGCCCCCTCAGTCGAGTCCAGAGGTGCCAGCTGCTGACTCCGGTGAGGTGACTTCAGATCACCAGGGAACCCGAGCAGTTCAGCGTGACCATCCCTCAGAGCTCATCATAGGTGATTTGACTGAGAGGACTTTGCGTTCTTTTGCCTCTCTCGCTGTGTTTGCTGAATCTACGTTTGTTGCATCTTTTGAGGCTAGAGACATTTCTCATGCTCTCTCTGATTCTAATTGGATTAATGCTATGCAAGAAGAGCTTGAGAATTTTGTCCGCAATCGGGTTTGGACACTAGTTGAGCCGCCACCAGGATGCAACCCCATAGGCACCAAGTGGGTATTCAAGAACAAACAAGGTGAAGATGGGGTTGTGGTGCGCAACAAAGCTCGATTAGTTGCCCAGGGTTATTGCCAGAAGGAAGGTATTGACTTTGAAGAAACCTTTGCTCCTGTTGCCCGTCTTGAGTCCATTCGTATTCTTCTAGCTTTTGCCGTTTCGAAGGGTTTTAAGCTTTTTCAAATGGACGTTAAGAGTGCTTTTCTGAACGGGTTCATAGAGGAGGAGGTTTATGTTAGGCAACCCCCCGGTTTTGAGAACCCTAAGTTTCCTCGACATGTTTTTAAGTTGCACAAAGCTTTATACGGGTTGAAGCAAGCCCCCAGGGCTTGGTATGACCGGTTAAAGCAATTTTTGTTGGGGAAAGGCTTTGTGATGGGTTCTGTGGACAAAACTCTTTTCTTGCTCAGAGATGCTTCAGATTTTTAGTTGCACAGATTTACGTGGACGATATTATCTTTGGCGGTACTACTGATTCTCTTGTGTCCAAGTTTTCTGAGCAGATGCACAGTGAGTTTGAGATGAGCCTCATGGGTGAGCTTAAGTACTTTTTAGGGCTCCAGATCAAGCAGACCAAGGACGGCACCTTCATCCACCAAGGTAAGTATACTCGTGACATGCTTAAGAAATTTGACTTTGGTGGTGAATTGAAGCCGCAGATGACCCCGATGGGTACTTCTGGGGGTTTGGACAAGGACGAGAGTGGTGTCAAGGTCAATGAGAGAGAGTTTCGAGGGATGATCGGTTCGCTGTTGTACTTAACAGCAACAAGACCGGACATACAGTTCGCCGTGGGACTTTGCGCGCGTTTTCAGTCTTCACCGCGCGCGTCTCACCGACAGGCTGTCAAGCGCATTTTCAGGTATCTCACCTATGCGCCTGATCTTGGTCTTTATTATTCAGCATCATCATCTCTTGATTTATCTGGCTTTTCGGACGATGACTTTGGTGGGTGCCGGTTGGATCGCAAGTCGACTTCCGGTACTTGCCAGTTTCTTGGTTCTTCCCTTGTATCTTGGTCTTCTCGAAAGCAATCTGGTGTTGCTCTTTCGACCACAGAGGCTGAGTATGTAGCTGCTGCCAGCTGCTGCTCACAGATGGTTTGGATGATTTCCACTCTACGAGACTTTGGGTTGCTCTTTCCTACCAGGGTTCCATTGTTTTGCGACAGCACTAGTGCTATTAGTGTAGGGAAAAACCCGTGTCTCCATTCAAAAACCAAACATATTGATGTGCGCTTTCACTTCTTGCGGGATCAATATGAGAAAGGTGTCATTGACCTTGTTCATGTTGATACCCATCATCAGTTGGCTGACATTTTCACCAAACCCCTAGATCAGTCAACTTTTGAGCGTTTACGAGGGGATTTGGGTGTTGTATATCCTTTTTAGGATATTCTGTGTCAGTTTTCTTTCTTCTTTACTCTTTTCTTGAGTCTTTTGTGTGTGTTCATATCTTGCATATTCACGTATCACACTTTAGAGATGCTTCTGTTATATGATTGAACTTCTTTACTTATTCTAGCGGGTACATGCTTTTGATTACATGTCGATGATCATGCTTTGTTTCAGTTCACTTGATATACCTGATATCTGTCATGTGCATGGCTTTTACGCTTTCAACTTGAAAAATGATCACCATTGCTTCTGGTAACTAGCATGTGTAGGCTGAGTGCTTTTGCTATTTGTTACATGCCTTGTAGCTAGTTCATCACATAGATGCAGATATGCAACTTGGACATCTTTATGCTTTAACATGGAAAATGTGCTATAAAAATGATAAAAATCAAAAATGAATGAAAATTCCATGCCTTTTTATGCTTAAGTTGAAAAGATCCAAGTGGGTTTGCTGTGTCGCATTATATTGTTCTGGACTGCTTACCATAGCACTTTGGTATGAACTAGGACAATGTAGTGTATGCCAAGACCAATGTCTTAAGCTTCTAATGGTCCAGTTCTGGCCTAGGCTTGACTTGGTCGGTTAGCATAAGGTTTGACATGCAAATAACCCTTGGCAAAAATGACGAAGGAAAATGAAAAAGCCTGAACTTTAAAAGGATAACAAGTTTGCCGAAGCACTTTGTTTTGAACAATGCTTATCTTGGTAGATATCAGCTAGCTTCTGCATCTCATGTTTTACCTTGCTCACTTATTGGAACTTATGGTGATGCTTTTATTTGCAAAAACTGAAAAATGCGTGCTAAATGACTTTCTTTAGATATCATCTGTTGCACTGATCATGCCATGTGTCTTAGACAGTATCTCTTTTGCTATACTTGTTAGATACTGTATTTGCAGTCAATCATATCTGAGAAGCATGTTTTCTTCACTCCACCTGCACCCCAGTTGCATTCACTGCATATTTTGAGGGGGAGTTGCATTTCAGGGGGAGTCTGTGTCTCTTTTGAGTGCTTGATGAGTCCACTTGTCAACAAGGGGGAGAAAATTTGGGATCAGAGTTTAAGGGGGAGTTCTTACTCTGTTGATATCCTTGTTGTTCTGAAATCGCACTCATTTTGAGCTTTTACGTTTTGGTTAACCATAATGACCGTTTCTTGCTTTTGTTTGGCTTTTGGTCATTAAGGTTAAACTTTTACCTTATTTTTTCTTCTTCTTTGTTTTCTTGTGTTTTGTTTTCGTGTTTCCACATTTGTTCACAGGTGCTGAAGAGCTGAGAATTGAGGAGTGTTGACAATGCACTCATCAAGGGGGAGATTGAGGAGCCATGCTGAATAGCGTGGGCCTCATGGCTCCAGAAGTGATGAGTCATTGTCAACGATAGTCAAAGAGGACTGAAGAAGAGGAGATCTGCTGTTTCATGGGCCGCGTGTGACTCAGGTACACGGGCAGCAAGCGACTGTCGGGCAGAGGAGGCTGCGAAGTCGGGCTGGCCCAATCCGGGTGCATGGGCCAGAAGCAGTAGAAGACCCACTGGGCTGTTGACCAGGACTGACTCAGGTACACGGGCGGTGAGCGATTGCCGAGCTGAGAGAGCTGCGGAGTCGGGCCGGCCCAATCCGGGTACCTGGTGCAAAGCTGGTGGAGGCTTTGTCAGTTTCGGCGTAAAACTGACAACCATTGATTCTGTATCCGACTGTCCAGAAGAGAAGCCGTAGTCGCTACGAAAACTTAGCTTCCGGATATGTCATCTGTATCTCTAGGCCCACAGTCAGTCAGTTGTGTCTGTAAAAATTCCTAAGGGCAGTAGAGTCCTTTTCTTTATTTTTGAGTCTGTAAAAACCCTAAGGGGCTGGTAGAATATTCCTAGTGTTGGGCTGCCTATAAATAGCACCCCAATCCCTAGGGTTTGGACCACCCTTTTGTGCTGAAATCAAATCCACCCTTTGGGTCACTTTGTCTCCCGTTTCTCTCTCCTATGTGCGCCGCCAGGACTTGCCCCTCTCTGTTCGTGAGTTATTTTGGCTCTAATCTCTTGGATGCATTTAATCCTTGGTCCCTGGTGAATTTATTGGTTGCATTTTGTTCGGTTTGGAGAGTTATTGCTTCAGCTACGAGCTGGTGAATTTATTTCTTGAGGAGAAGCTTCTTCTGTTGCTTCTGTTCTTCACGAACTGAGTACTAGTTCTTGCTGTTGCAAGTAGTACTGCTACTGTAGCTACAGTACTTGCTGCCAGCTTTTTAACCTTCTACTGTACTGCCTTTTTGATCGAAGCAGTATGGAGTAAATGCCTTTTTGACTGTTTCTGCGAAGTCATCTTTCTCTGTTCGAAGCCCCTCAGCTCCGTGAGGCAGGCTTCGATCTAACATTTTCAAAGCTGTCGTTCAAACTGCGAACTTCGGTTTTTGTGTCTGAGTTGCTAGCTTCGAAGATCTTCCTGTATGGACAGCATCGCATACTTCGAACAAGCATACTCCGAATCTATCTGTTCGAAGTGCACACTTCGTTAGGCTTAGAAGTTGGGTTCGAAGTTTGTCCTTTCTGATAGACTTCGCTTGGATTTCTTTGTGGCGTGTCAGCCTTCGATTCTCCTTCCGAAGCTTTCCCTATTCGAAGATAGAGCATTGGGTTCGGACTTGTTTTTCTGTCACATGACAGGCTTCACTTCTTTGTTCGAAGGTTGTCTGTTTGTGTGTTGTGTTCGAAGTTTTCTGTTCGAAGGTTGTGCTTCGAAGCTCTTGGTTCAAAGTTGTGTTCGAAGTTTTGTCTTCGAAGTGCTCACTTCGAAGCAGGCTCCGACTTTGTCACTTTGCTCCGAAGCTCTTGGCTCGAAGCTGTGTTCGAAGCCTTGTCTTCGAAGTACATACTTCGAACCAGGCTCCGGCACTGTTTTACTTCGCTCCGAAGTACGCTTCGCTTCTTACCACTTCGAACTAGGCTAGACAGTGACACCTTCGGCATTTCGGACAGACTTCGTCACCAACCTCCGAAGCAGACCTCGACGTGCGAAGGGGGCTTCGCCAAGTTCCGAACAGGAGACAAATTTGGACAGTAACTTCTCTTTTCATTTTATACATACTTAGATCATTTCATTGAGAAGTTTAGGCCTGTCACAAATTGTTCATCTGCCTAGTTGCACCACTTTAGTTTTACACTGTTTATCATCAGTTGCTTCTAGGTTAGAAACCTTTAGACTTAGGCCTTCTGTTTATTTTCTGCTGCGTAGTATTTTGAGGTGCGTTGGGTATTGGGAACAGGCCATTGATTCGAAAGAATTTTTAAGGCGCCCATTCACCCCCCCCTCTGGTCGCTACTTTCGGTCCTACAACTTGTCAAGGATGTCAGTGGATGGGACGAAGGAGTCATCGCCCACCAACAGCCCTTCAAGTTATAGCTCCGGTATGGCCCATGGCCAGATGGGGTATGGATCTTATTGGTCCCTTCCCAACAGCAAAAGGAAATCTAAAGTTCACAGTGGTAGCTATTGAATATTTTTCTAAGTGGGTAGAAGCAGAGCCCTTAACAGCTATCACTTCGAACAATGTACAAAAGTTCTTTTGGAAGAGTATCATTTACTGGTTCGGAGTGCCTAGACAACTCACAGCTGATAATGGAACACAGTTCGATGCAGAACCTTTCAGGAAGTTTTGCGAAGAGCTAGGCATCCAATTATGTTTTGCTGCAGTGAGACATCCTCAGTCTAATGGAGCTGTAGAAAGAGCCAATGGTAATATTTTGTCAGGGCTAAATCGAAGGATAGTAGGATTGGCAAAAGGACTCTGGACCGAAGAACTTCCGAAGATTTTGTGGTCCATTCGGACCACTCAAACGAGGTCCACGGGTTTCACTCCATTCAGACTATTATTTGGAGACGAAGCTATGACACCAACAGAGCTCAAAGGAGGATCACTTCGCAGCACCGAACCAGAAATAGAAGGAGAAAGACAAGCTTCACTGGATTTAACAGAGGAGACAAGACTTCGAGCTGTGGCCAATTTATCAAAGTATCACCACCAGACGAAGGCTTGGTTTGACTCGAAGGTTAAGATTAATGAACTTAGGCCGGGTCATCTCGTTTTGCGAAGTATCATAGCACCAGGAAAATTAGGAAATAAATGGGAAGGTCCATACTTAATTGTTCGTTCAGGACGTCTTGGTTCTTTTAAATTAGCTAATTTGGAAGGTGAAGAGTTGGCACATACTTGGCATGCGGAGCACCTAAAGCGATACTTCGCATAAGGGCTCCTTGTAATCATTTGTAATCACTTTTCGAATCAATAAAGCATATGGTTCAGATAGTGCCTACCCCTCATAAACTTCCAGCTTCCGAGTGGACGCACTGGAACCGTGGAGTTGACCGAGAGGGAAGTGTCATTAATTTGAATCATATTTTCCGAGGTGGTGGGCTGACATAATCCGGAGTCCAAGCCACCGGCTTGAAGACATCCGTAAAAGAGCCCGAAAACCACAGAATGCGGAGTCCAAGCCACCGGCTGGAAGACATCTGTAAAAAGAGTCCAAAGAGACCAAATAATGCGGAGCCCAAGCCACCGGCTTGTAGGTATCCGTAAAAAAAGTCCAAAGAGACCACTGCGAACTCCAAATCACTGGTTTGATAGAATTCGCAAAAAAGAGCCGAAGGAGGCCAAAACAAAAACAGAGTTTGAGCCATGAGCTTCGAATGTCTGTTAAGAAAGTCCAAAGTGACAAATTATCTAAGACACTAAAGTGTCCGGAAAGTTATCTCAAGTGATTTCTTTCAAAAACATAAGGTACTAAGTTGCCAATCTTCAGACTACAAATAGTCGAAGACATTTTATAAGATTTTAGTCGATCTTTAAATTATTGAGGGGCTCCGAACCCCAAAAATTGTACTCCTAAGTTTTTCTTTGTGCCTAACCATCTTTGAATACAATTCGAAGTTGCTTACGCCCAAAGAGGGGCTAATAAATAGGGAGACAATTTTAAATCGATATTTATTATTCGAACAAATATGATTACATCATGAAAAATCAGTATCTATACCAAGAAGGAATCGAAGACCTCTTCGATCTCTAGAGCTAGGGTTGGAACGACTAGTTCCAGTGCCGGGAGTTCTAACAACTTTGCGTTTAACTCTTCTGCCTCCCTTCGAAGCTCTAAAGTCTTTTTGTTCTTGCTGAAGCTCGGCCCAAGTTCGAAGCCGTTCGGGGCTCCTTTCCCAGCTTCCAAGTTCTTCAGGCTTTTTACCTTGAGCTTCATCTTCGTCTTCGGACCATATAATGTTTTCAGAAGATGAAGTTTCCAAGTTAACTTCTTTTTCTTCCTCTTTAATGCAAGATAATGTATCTTTGCTTATTTTGGACGTAATCACTCCGGAACTATCTCGAGGAACTAGAAATCGAGGGCGCTTGTGAAGTTTTAAGATATCGAAGGTAGCCCATAATAAGCGGAGTTTGTCGTTAACATCTAACACTTCGACATCTTCCATACGAGGCAAAGCCTAAAAACATGATAAACAAATCTTCATTCATAAATGTACAAAGCGTAGTGCTTTACATAGTTGAAGATCCTAAGGTAATTCTAAACCTGTGGGTTTGGAGGAGGCTGACTGCTCGAAGCTTGAGACCGAGCCTGCTTCTGGCGTTGTCCTTCGTCAATCCAGGCTTTGATCGCAGAGCGACCTTCGGCTCTCCATGAAGTTTGAAAGGCTTGCCAAGCAGCGGACACACCTTCGGAGGGAGTAAGAAGCTGGTCATCATCGAAGGTAATGGGACCCTCTCCTGCGCTCGGAGTTATTGATCGGCCCAAATCTTCGTAGTAACGAAGTATGCCGACAGCAACCACTTGTCTAGAGATTTCTCCGTACCGAATGCATGTTGTCTTCATTTGCTTCGCTGCTCCTTGGATCCTCTTCAGCCGGCGCAGCAGAGAGATGTTGTCATCCGAAGAAAGCATCCCAGTAGTACCGAAGTACTCCAGAACGCCTAGCAATTGGTCCATGACCTCTGCAGCTACCTTCTCTGACTTCAGCTTATCTTCAGTTAATGCATCCTTCGTCGAAGTTAGCTCTCCTACTACTCCAGAGAGCCTAGCAGCCTCCGTAGCCAAAGAATTCTTTTGATTCAGTAGCTGGCTAGCTTCTTCTCGGAGTCTAACAAGCTCTGCCCCCGTAGTAGCGTGCTCCGCCCGCATCTTTTCAATTTCTTCTCGAAGCACAATTTTTTCTGCTTCAAGCTCCTTGTTCGCAGCTTCCAAGCTTTGTCTGGCCCTGCGCTCCGTTGAAACCATGTTGTCCATGTGGGCCACTCGACCTTCGGAGATAATAAGATTTCGTTGAAGAGTTGCATTTTCCTCTCGAAGGCGAACACTTCCACATTCATTTGAGATGTTCGCAGCTCGGGCCAAGACTGTTTGCTGCAAAAAGAAAAAACCAAGGTAAGAAATTATTTGTATATATATTTGATGTTGTTTTGCAGATACTTCGTACCTGGTATGCTGCGCGTTCCATGGCAGCATTAAGCTCCGAACTCTCCACCTCGCTCAAGATAGCCACCAAGTCCGTCTCCCCGATTTCGCGACTAGCTCGATCAGAAGATTTGAGCAAAGTCCGAAGCCCAGTTCTTTGCTCCAAGAAAGGAGCTAGAAGGGGGAGCATGCTCAAGGCTTGCTGGTCATCTTCGCTAGGCGAAGGCCCGGAGTGCTGAGCTGTGGTTTTCGGAGCCCCAGTAGACTGGCCCCCCTCAGTAGATTGGCTCTCGTCTGTTGACTCAGACGGAGTTGATCCTGAGCTTGGGGCAGGGAGGGGGTTCATCTTCCCTTTGCCTTTTCCAGGCCCCATTTGAGTGGCTCCTGGAATTGGCTCTAAAGTTGTCAAAGGTCCGGGAATTGTATCTTCGGGACGGACCTCTTCCATGGAAGTGGATCCTGTAAAAACAAAGGTATTATACATTGTATAATTTTGCAGGAAAAAAGAATTATGCGAAGTTTACCTTTGACATTTTGGCGACGGGTGAGCATTGGGCTGCTTGGCGGGTCGAATGCAAGGTCTTCGTCAGAGTCAACAGTCAAATCTTTGACTGTCGGAGCATCTCCTTGAACAGCCGTTGTTACTTCACTCGGAATCGAAGCTGCAGTAACTTCGACTCCGCTTTCATCTACAGGGGCTCCGTCTAAGACTCCCTCTTGAGGTAAATCTTCTTGAGCAGCCAGAGTCCTCACTGGTTTGAGGTTGACTTGAGACTCCGGCACGCTCGCAGCATCTTCAATATGTGTTTCTTGTTGGGATGCATCCTCGTCAATCAGCCTTTCGAGCAATCTGCCTTCATCTTCTTGAGAATCGGAGATTGAAGCTCTTGGACTCGAAGGCGTAGGAATTCTTGGCTTTCGAGCTACCTTTTTGACCGGAGTCTTGGCAGAGCTCGAAGTTCCAGCTTTGGCTTTCCTCTTCTTAGGCCCTTTCTTCAAAGGCACCCAATCCACCAAAAGGGGCGGAACCACTTCGAGTAGCCCCCATACTCAGTTGGATCACTTCCAACTACCAACCAATTTGATTCTCCATTCTTTCTCGGTCGGAGTTGGGATGCCCAAAATCTTCTCCGAAGCTTGTACGATTTGCTCCGAAGTTATAGGGGCTGAAGAAGCTGAAAAATGAGTTAAGTTCGTTAATTCTTCGAATAAATATACATAGAGTATGTTGTTTTCGTAGTTACCTGCAGGACTCGAAGTTGAAGAAATTTTCCGAAGACCGCCTTCCGAATCCTCTTCGAAAGTGATTGGCCAGTTGGCCATCAGGGGAGGGATTTGAAGCCCGAGGAATTCTTCAGCTAAGTCTCGCATGCTCAACCGATGACTAATTTTTTGAAGTAAGCTGAGGCGAGCTTCGAGCTGACCCGGATCTGGATGCACAAGGGCTTCCTTTCGGAAGTTGATGTCTTGCAAAGGTCCAGCTAGACGGTTGCTCGCCCCAACTTCGGCGTAAAACCACTTCAGGATCCAATCGGTATACCATCTGGCATTGATGGCCATAGCGGGAAACCGAAGAGCATACTCGTCTCGGAGTCTGAAGTTGATGCTTCCAAAGGCTACTACCATCTTTTCACCTCCGGGGCCTACGAAGGTCTTCGGTTGGCACGAAGCTCTATGTAGTGCTGCGAAGATCTCCGCCCTTCCTTCACAACCTTCGGCTCGCAACGCCCATTCGAAGATGGCAAGACGCGCTACCACATTCGGAGACAGTTGGGGGAGGGTGACGTGGAACAAGTCTAATACTTCCACCAAGAAGTCTATCGCCGGAAGCCCCAAACTAGCTTCGAAGAAGGCTTCGAAGACGACCACTTCTCCGGGTCTTGGTGACGGAATGATTTCTTTCCCAGGTTTGTGGATCATAACCCCCGAACTAATCGTCCTTCTACTGCAGCCGCAAGTGATTCCCTTCTGCAGGTTGACGGCCCTAGTTGATAAGACTGATCCGTATACTTCGTCGACGCTGGAAAGATGTCTTGGGGGCCAACATTTTGGGGATTTCCTCCCACCGGCGCCATTGCCGCCACTGAAGGATTTGGAGTTGCCATCGCCGATGATGCAGCCGCTGCCGCCGCAGCAGCTTGCTGCCGGGCCAAGGTCGAAGTCGCTCCAGTACCCTTGAAACTAGTTTTCGCAATTGGATTTTGTGGATTGTTTCAGAGGAAAAACGGTGGCTAGGGCTCGGGTGATGGCTTGTTTGCACGAAAGCAGTGAAAAGGTACTCAAGAAGGGTTTGGGCCCTCTATTTATAGCCCAGACCCTGATTTTTTACTGTTTGCCTATGTCGTTTCACATTTCTAACCGCTACTTTGCTCCGAAATTAAAGCATTCCGTAACTTCCGTTAGAAGAAAGAAGCTAACGGCTATTTCTTCTAAGTCTAAAAAGACTTTCAGACTTTTCGAGTTAGTTCTAAGTTACTTCGAAAGTAATTTTATTAAAAACTGATTCAAAGTTTACATCTCCACGTAGTTCGGAGATGGTTTAAATCTGCTAACCCCTACGCATGATTATTTTTCTTGCGTATACTGCTCTCCTAACATTACAGATTTAGCGGAGAAGCGTATTCGAGGGGCTACTGTTGGGGGAAAATATTCCATCTTCAAGGTTATTGCAGTGACGAGATAAAGACTGGTGATTAAGACGAAGACTTCCAACATATAATTTCGGAGATGCATCAAGTCAAGTTCGAAGTATGATGGCGGGCTTTAGTTCGGAGTATATCTTCGAACTTGGACTCTTCCGAGAACTTCTTTGCCAGCTAAGATGGAAGACTTATCTTCTTTCTCATTAGATTAGTCTTTTACCATTTTAGCCCTATTATGGGTACCGAATAGTTTCCACTATGTCGGTTGTAATAGAGGGGTAAAAAGGTCTTTTCCTTAATGTTTGGGCCTATAAATACCCCCCGGTTAACCCTGTAATACGGACCGAATACAAGTTATTCAATACACACTTTCAAACTATTCTAAGTTATTATCCTTTCGGAGGCTTGGAATAGTTTCCTTCGCAAACACTTCATTTGTTAGTTTCTAATCTTCAGAAACCTATTAGCGTAATCTTTTACGCCAACACTTTTATTTGCTAAAATCTGAAAATGCTTGCTCATGCCTTTAGTTTAGATGGTATTCATTTGAGGTTGTCATACAGTACTTTTAGATGATATTCAAGGCGAATGCTTGTTTGTACTGTAAGTGCAGCTGCTCATGTTTTAGAAGCTCACATCTCTGCTTTACCCTCATTCCACTCTTTGCATCTTTTTATCTCCTTGATGCTTGCATTGTCAAAGGGGGAGAAATGGTCTACATGATGTTTTTGGAGCTTTTTGGATGATTGCTTGATTAAGGGGGAGTAATGGCTTTCATGTTGCATTAAGTTGCTTTTGATGCTTTTGCCTTGCCTTGCATATGGTTTTTGCTCAAGTAGGGAGATCTTTTACCAAGTGACATGTTTTTTCTCTTTTATGAGTTTTTATGGTCACTTGTGCGCTTAACTTGCAATCCTCATCATGTCTTTGCTTTGGGGTTGTCAATGCACTCATCAAGGGGGAGATTGTGAAACCAAGGGTGGTTTCGGTCTGGATGATGAGTGATTGATAAGGATGATCATTTGAGTGGTTGAGGTTGGTTGAGTGCATCGAGAGTTTCAATATAAAGTGGAGGAGTGTGTGCCGAGGGTTTTAGCGGTGCGTTGCGTTCTTGTTTTGGCTTGTCTTGGATGTGCAGGGTGGAGATGCTGACCGACTGTCGATGGCGAGTGATCAAGGGTCAAGCGGAGAGCTCGATGCCGGTGTATCAGGGAGGCCGGGCGAAGTTGGAGAAGATCTCAAGAGTGCACGAAGAGACCGAGCAAGACTTGGACGGATGACTAACTGCGATGGTGTGACGACGGGGTTTGCGAGAGGGAGGCCAGGACAAGCACTCAGGTGGCTCGAGGGGATCGAGAGCGGAAGTGGCTTGCTAGCGCTCGGAGTCGCGAAGCGGTGTCATGAGTCGAAGGGTTGAGAGGCTTTGTCGGTTTTTGCTGAAAACCATCGCATATCTAGTTTTGTTAATTTTAATAGTTTGGAGACTTTTTACTTTGAGTCATTGTGTAATAAAAGGTTGTGAGTCTAGAGTTAGTGTACTCCTTTGGTATATTTTTCAGAATTTTCTAATTCTGAAAATATATATTACAAGGAATATCACTTTTGTGTAATTTTCAATTATATAGGGTTCTTTTTAGAAAATAGCCTCCCTGGTTGGCCTATAAATAGGTCACCATATCCATGGGCAGGTAAGAGATTTTTGGCTGGTCTTTTGGCTAAATCAAATATCAATTTCATACATTTGTTGCTGTTTTTATTCAACCAAGTGCTACACTATTCACAATCTAGCAAAAGGAACAGTGCAGTGAAGGGAAGTTTGTTCTAGGCGCTTGTTGGGGGAAAATATCCCATCCTCAGGGTTATTGTCGTAACAGCACAAAGGCAGTTAATGGATTCGAAGGTTCCCAGACATTCATCTTCGGAGATGTCCTAAGTCAAGCTCGAAGTACGAAGATAGGCATTGGTTCGGAGTATATCTTCGAGCTAAGGCTCTTTGAGATTTTTTCTGCCAGCTAAGATGGAAGACTTATCTTTTTTCTTATTAGATTAGTCTTTTACAATTTTAGCCCTATCAAGGGTACCGAATAGTTTCCACTATGTCGGTTGTACCAGAGGGGTAAATAGGTCTTTTCCTTAATGTTTGGGACTATAAATACCCCCCGTTTAACCCTGTAATAAGGACCGAATACAAGTTATTCAATACACACATTCGAACTATTCTAAGTTGTTATCCTTTCGGAGGCTTAGAACAGTTCACTTCGCAAACACTTCGTTTGTTAGTTTCTTTTCTACAGAAACCTGTTAGCGTAATCTTTTACGCCAACAGTTGGCGCCGTCCGTGGGGAACCTAGTCCAAAAAACTTCGTTCTCTACCAACTTCTTACATCATGCCTCCTAAGCAGAGCGCACCTCGTAACCCTATTCGGAGGTCCTCTCGGATCTCCGAAGAGGCACCATCCGACACGGTTGAGGTCGGAGAGACTTCGACATTCCCTCCACCTCAAACTCCGGAAGGAGTTTCCATCCCTCGAACATACGGAGTTCCTCCGCCAACTCCTTCTATACTTCGACCACCCGGAGTCCCTCTTCCACCTTCAATCCAACTTCGAACTGATCCCCTTGGTTCTCAAGACCCGGAAGACCCTTCCGGAGGAGATGAAGACAATCTTGGAGATATGGCCACTCAAATGGCCAGCATCCAAGCTGAAGTAGCAAGATGGCAGCAAGAAGCCGCGAACAGGCTTCGCTCTCAAGCCGTCCCAATTGTTCCAGATGTGCCCGAGACCAAGTCCTGAAGGAGAGATTGCAGCGAAGGTTATTGTTAAAGATGGTAAAGAATATACATTTTAATTTGGTAAAGATTTACCTCCAGAAGTTGCAACCTCTTTGGAAAAGGTGGTGGAAGAGAATTTAGATGTCTTCGCTTGGTCTGACGAAGATATCACCGGAGTTAATCGGGATATCATTGAACATAGTTTGCTTGTAAACCTGAAGGCCCGGCCTGTTCGGCAAGGACTCCGAAAAATGTCTGCAGAAAGAGCTATTCTGGCAAAAGACGAAGTTGAAAAACTGTTGAAGGCTGGGATTATTAGAGAAGTGGCTCATACAGAATGGTTAGCCAACCCAGTCTTCGTCAAAAAGAAATCTTCCGGAAAGTGGCGCATGTGCATTGATTTCACATCCTTGAATAAAGCATGTCCTCGTGACCCCTACCCCATGCCCCGAATTGATCAATTGGTCGACTCCACTGTAGGTTCGGAGTTATTAAGCTTCCTTGACGCGTATTCTGGTTATCATCAAATATGGTTGAAGCGTGAAGATGAGATCAATACAAGCTTCGTAACTCCTTCGGGAGTCTTTTGTTATGTAAGAATGTCTTTTGGCTTAAGAAATGCCGGGGCTACTTTTTCGAGGTTAGTTGCTAAAGCTCTAGGTCATCAATTAGGTCGCAATGTGGAGGCCTATATGGATGATATTGTAATAAAGAGTGCTTTAAAGCACCAACATAGCCTAGACTTAGCAGAAACATTCAATAGCCTTCGGGCATGTGGGATCCGTCTTAACCCTGAAAAATGTATTTTCGGAGCTAAGGCTGGAAAGTTGTTAGGGTATTTAGTTTCAAGCAGGGGGATTGAAGCTAGCCCTACTCAAATAACTGCGCTACAAAAGATGGCTCCTCCGGAAAATTTAAAGCAAGTGCAAAAGCTGACTGGGCGTCTGGCAGCACTTAGCAGGTTTTTATCAAGGTCTGCGGAGAGAAGCTTGCCTATATTTAAAGCATTGAAAGGGTCCGAAGATTTTGCATGGACACCGGAGTGTCAAAAAAGCTTCGAAGATATTAAAGAGTATCTCAGTAACCTCGCTACACTCACGGTGCCTACTGCGGACGAAACCCTACTCCTTTAACTTGCAGCTACAGGTTCTGCTGTCAGTGCAGTCCTTGTCAGAGAAATAGATTTCAATGGGAAGTTGGTCCAAAATCCTGTTTATTTTGTATCCGAAGCATTATCGGGAGCGAAGACAAGATACTCCGAACTCGAGAAGTTCGTTTATGCTCTGATAATGGCTTCGAGGAAATTAAGACATTATTTTTTGGCTCACAATGTAATTGTACCAACCTCATATCCTTTGGGAGATATGCTTCGAAGTAAGGATTCCACTGGAAGAATTGGGAAGTGGGCAGTTGAGCTAGCACCCTTCGGCATATCTTTTCTGGCAAGGACAGCAATCAAATCACAAGTCTTAGCAGATTTTGTAGCAGAATGGACTCCACCTACAACTTTGCTTCCGGAGAAGTCAAGTGACGGAGTTTGGACTGTTTATTCCCATGGGGCTTTCCAAGCATCCGGAGCAGGCATTGGAGCGGTATTAATTTCACCTTCAGGGCAAAGAGCAATGTACTCCGCAAGACTCAACTTTAAGTCCACCAATAATATAGCGGAGTATGAAGGGATTTTACTAGGACTTCGAAAAGCACGTGCTCTACGGGCTACAAGAGTTGTTATAAAGAAAGATTCTCAGATAGTAGCAGGGCACGTAGATAAAAGTTTTCAGGTTCGACATCCACAGCTTGCAAAGTACTTAGAAGAAATCCGTAAGATCGAAGCACACTTCAAGGGTATTTCCATTGGGAGTATACCAAGAGCAGAAAATGTGCAAGCGGACATCTTAGCAAAAGCTGCAGCCGGAGCTGTGGATGTACCAGAAGAAGCTTTCTATGAAGAGCTCAGTACACCTTCGGTGCCACAAATTCCCTCTGCAGAGATTCTTTGCATTCCTAGTGCAGATTGGAAAAATTCAATCATGGAACTTTTACAGGGAGGAACGAATTTACCTGAAGAGCCACAGCTTTCAAGATTGAAGCTTAGGGCTAGAAATTATCAAATAATCAACGGTATTTTATATAAGGCCGGAGTATGTTCCCCTCTACTCTGATGTATATCTCAAGCCGAAGGTCAAGAAATTCTTCGAGAAATTCATGAAGGCCTTTGCGGTAGCCATTTAGCCCCTCGAGCTTTGGCAGGAAAAACACTTCGCCAGGGGCTATATTGGCCTACAATAACAGCTGATGCGGAGAGCTTAGTCCACACTTGTCAAGGATGTCAGTGGATGGGTCGACGAAGTCATCGCCCACCAACAGCTCTTCAAGTCATTGCTCCAGTATGGCCTATGGCCAGATGGGGTATGGATTTAATTGGTCCCTTTCCAGTAGCCAAGGGAAATCTGAAGTTCGCAGTGGTAGCTATTGAGTATTTTTCTAAGTGGGTAGAAGTAGAGCCCTTAACAGCTATCACTTCGAACAATGTACAGAAATTCTTTTGGAAGAATATCATTTGCCGGTTCGGAGTGCCTAGACAACTCACAGTTGATAATGGAACACAGTTCGATGCAGAACCTTTCAGGAAGTTTTGCGAAGATCTAGGCATTCAGTTATGTTTTGCTGCAGTGAGGCATCCTCAGTCTAATGGAGCCGTAGAAAGAGCAAATGGAAATATTTTGTTAGGGCTAAATCGAAGGATAGTAGGATTAGCAAAAGGACTGTGGACCGAAGAGCTTCCGAAGATTTTGTGGTCCATTCGGACAACGCAAACAAGGTCCACAAGTTTTACTCCATTCAGACTACTACTCAGAGATGAAGCTATGACTCCAACGGAGCTCAAAGGAGGATCGCTTCGCAGCACCGAACTGGAGATTGAAGAAGAAAGACAAGCTTCGTTAGATTTATCAGAAGAAACAAGACTTCGAGCTGTGGCAAATTTATCAAAGTATCATCAGCAGATGAAGGCTTGGTTTGACCCAAAGGTTAAGCTCAATGAACTAAGACCTGGTCATCTCGTTCTACGAAGCATTATAGCGCCAGGGAAGTTAGGAAATAAATGGGAAGGTCCGTACCTAATTGTTCGTTTCAGGACGCCCTGGCTCTTTTAAATTAGCTAATTTAGAAGGTGAAGAGTTAGCACATACTTGGCATGTGGAGCACTTAAAGCGATACTTCGCATAAGGGCTCCTTGTAAGTCACTTGTAATCATCTTCTGAATTAATAAAGTGTTGGACCGGAAACGGCGACCAGAGGGGGGGGGGTGAATGAGAGCTTTTAAAATTTCGAGCTAAAAACTAGCCTTTGGTTTGGTTCTGTCTTCTGCGGAACAGGCTTCGAACACAACCTTCGAAGGTCTGGTTCGGAGGTACTTCGACAGCTCCGAACACAGGCTTCGCAGGAGCAAAAGTTCGAAGCCGAGAAGACTTCGCTCCACTCACAACCCTCGAAAATCTACTCTGCTAAGTCAGTGCTGGCTCCGCACACAGGATGCTTCGAGCAGGCTTCGCACTTCACCCTTCGCAAGAGTGGACACCCTACTGAGGACTTCGACCAAGTACTTGGCAGCAGCAACTGGTGCTGGGCTTCGTACACGAAGGTCTAAAAACACACTAAAAGACTTCGCTAAGGGCTTTGACACGATAAGCAAAACGGGATACGGTCAGGGCTTCGCTAGTAAGCAGCGAGGTCTTGCCTCCTGTTACACAGAGCGACAGCACGCTGAAAAACACACTTCGCACAAAACACCCTTCGCCTAGACAGGCTTCGGTGCACTAACACAAGCGAGGTATGTAAAGCGAGCTCAAGCAAAAAGCACAAAGAAGCAGGGCTTCGCCGCTTGAACAAGGAACACAAAATGAATTGAACTCTGGATGAATACAGCGAGGTATGTGGCTACAGGAGCTCAACAGTAAATGCTCAAAGTGTTAAATGTTACCTACCGAGCCCCCATATTTATAGCCCACAGTTCATCCAAAGGAAATGACTACACTACCCCTAGGGTTACATTGATTTTGACTCTACAGAACTAAGGGGTACAAAAGGTAGTCCACCTTTATTCTGGAGGCTTCTCTGTCAGCTTTGCAGAGGGGACAGTGTCAGCCTTTTACAGAACAGACAGTGTCAGCCTTTGCAGTCTTTGACCTTCTGGAATCCTCCCTTCGCACGCGAGGGTGCGGTAGGTTCGGTGAGAAGCCTGAAGCCAGATGGCCTTCGCTTCGCCGAAGATAGTCTCCGATACAGTGACGGTTTTGAGCCGAAGCCGTCAAAGCCCTTGGGCCTTCGCACCAACACCTCCGGAGTGGACCACCACGGCTTCGCAGCTACTCCCAGCTCGAACTCCGTCAGTCCGTGTACCGAAGCCATGCAGGCCGAAGCACCTCAAGTCAACCTTGCTCCGGAGCTAGCCTTGCTCCGAAGTCTTCCACCCTCCGAAGCCCCACCTTCGGAGTACCACCCTTCGAAGTCCCTCCTTCGTCCAAGGCCTCCGCATGAAGCATTCCATGAGCCCTTCGTCGCAGTGCCTCTCACCGAGCACACTCCTCAACGAGCCTCACCCGGACCATGCCTTCGATGCGCCTCGACTTCTGAGACCTTCGTCGGGTACCTTCGAATGTCTCCCTCCGGAGCACACTTCGAATTCCTTGCCTCCGCAGAGGACTTGTTCCATCCAACTCCGAAGTCACTCCATTCGGAGTACCTTCGAAGTGCCTCACCTCCGAGGACTTTGTCTCGGAGCACCTTCAGCCGGAGCCACGCTCCGCACTCTCTGCCTTCACCTGGCACGCCTCGACCCGAGGACCAACCCGGACCTCCTTCGCAGCCACCGTGACGGAGCTCCCCGCTCCCCTGGCATCAAGCCTCCCGCTTGACCCAGGTTCACCTGCTGCGAGCCTTGTCCGTCGCCTCCGAAGTCCCTGCGCACCACAGACAAGCAGACAAGTGTATCCAGTACTCCGGAGACCTCTCCGGGTTAGCAACCTCCGGTACACACTCCGGTGTACCGCCCAAAGTACCGAAGCCTTCAGTACGAACCCAGTCATCGTGTACTGTCGGACCCCTCCGACGAGCACACTCCGCTGCAACAGCTGCAGCAAGAAAACACCGAACATCCTTCGGTAACACCACCTCCGAACACCCTTCGGAGGTCCAACCTCCGAAACCCCTCCGGAGGTACCCCCCTCCGAACACCCTTCGGAGGTACCCTTCGAACAGAGGGTAAAAAGCCTGTCAATCACTCATCACAAAACACCGAAACCAACCCTTGGTTTCTCATAAAGCATATGGTCCAGATAATGCCTTCCCCTCATAGACCTCCAGCTTCTGATGGGGGATTGGTCCCGATCTTCCGCTAGGTAAGGGATAAACTTTGGTTGGTGGAGAATCTCGACGTTGGCGATCCAAGGCTCCGGTCCGGCGGATCAAAACCTTGCAATCGTTACACCACTGTCTCCGTTGGTTATCAACCACGCAGAACGCGATTGACCTCGCCACGAAGGCTAATTCCTGCAAGCGAACCCAAGAACACAAGCAAGAACAGGAAGGATACAAATCGAATGCCAAATCACAGACAAACGAAGATAAGTTGAGGTTTCACAAACGCCAATGCGGCAGCCAATCGGTCCGGCGCAAGAGGCGGGATCTAAACACAACAGTGTAGATGCAACAAAGCAAAACCTAACCCTAGAAGTGGCTGGCGTGAGAATATATAGGGCGGCGGCCAGGGGGAAGGGGAACAGACTTGGGCTGTGGGCTAGAAGACGTACAGACTCAGATTATGGCCAACATGGCCCAGTTCTGTCACGCAGTACTGTTTTAAATACACAGTCGACTCGAGACTCCAAATGATGTGAAACCAACGGCAAAAGATCCGTCTTCTCCTCAGCTTTCCAAAAAGTCCAAGAACGCGCCAATCGGACTTCGTATGAGGAAGTTATGCCTATTTTGGTGAATGGTGGTCGATGTAGTCCGAACCAGCGAATTCTTGACTTCAAATCATCCGTGCGGCTCCGTCTTCAACTCCAACTCTCCTATTCCATCTCCCATGTTCCTAAGCAACAAAATATAACTAGTATTCAGTAGCATCCCATCCAAACAAATATAATCAAAGTTGCTAAGGAACGAATTAACCTCATGGTTCAAGCGACGGGCACGGGCGCGTGTGATTGGTCCTTGTAGTTGAATTGTAGGTGGAGGCTCCATGTGTGTATCATGTGAAGTGATGTCCTCATCATCCTCCCCCTCTTGAATTGGAGTCGTCCTCGACTCAAGCTCATCATCATCTCCCAAATAGGGTTTTAAATCTGAAATGTTAAATGTGGGGCTAACCCCAAAAGCTGCAGGCAACTCAAGCTTATATGCATTGTCATTTATCTTCTCAAGCACACGGAAAGGACCATCAGCACGGGGCATCAATTTAGACTTTCGTAAATCAGGAAAACGATCCTTGCGCAAGTGCAACCAAACAAGATCACCCGGTTCAAATGTTATCTCTTTTCTACCCTTACTACCATAAGCACGATATTTCTCATTCATTTTCTCTATGTTTGTTTTAGTAGTTTCATGCATCTTAAGCAATAATTCAGCACGTGTAGTAGCATCAAAATTCAAGTTTTCAGATGGTGGTAATGGTAGCAAATCAATAGGAGCACGCGGATTAAAGCCATAGACCACTTGAAACGGACTTACCTTAGTAGTGGAGTGTACTGACCTATTATATGCAAACTCAATATGAGGTAGACACTCTTCCCAGAGCTTCAAGTTGGTCTTCAAAACAGCCCTCAACATGGTGGATAATGTGCGGTTGACGACCTCCGTTTGTCCATCCGTTTGGGGGTGACAAGTAGTAGAAAACAGCAGCTTCGTCCCCAACTTATGCCACAACGTCCTCCAAAAATGACTTAAGAATTTGGCATCACGATCTGAAACGATGGTATTGGGAACTCCATGCAAGCGTACGACCTCTCTGAAAAACAAATCAGCAACATTTGTAGCATCGTCGCTCTTGTGACAAGGTATAAAATGCGCCATTTTAGAGAAACGATCTACCACCACAAAAATACTATCTCTCCCCCTCCTAGTTCTAGGTAACCCTAACACAAAATCCATAGAAATATCCTCCCAAGGTACACTAGGGACGGGCAGAGGCATATAAAGACCATGTGGGTTTAGACGGGACTTAGCTTTATTGCAAGTAGTGCATCGTGCCACATAGCGCTCAACATCTCGTCTCATCCTAGGCCAATAGAAATGTGTGGACAGCACATCTTCAGTTTTCTTGGATCCAAAATGACCCATCAAACCACCACCGTGTGCTTCCTGCAATAACAACAAGCGAAGAGAGCTAGCCGGAACACATAACTTGTTAGCACGAAAAAGATATCCATGATTCAGCACATATTTGTTCCAAGCACGGTCATTTGTACAATTTGCAAAAGCATCTTTGAAGTCCAAATCAGTAGCATACATGCCCTTCAATGTTTCTAAACCAAAGATCTTATAATCAAGTTGAGAAAGCAATGTATATCGTCTAGATAAAGCATCAGCAATCACATTATCTTTCCCTTTCTTATGCTTAATGATATATGGAAAAGTCTCAATAAATTCTACCCATTTAGCATGTCGTTTATTCAGATTTGCTTGACTACGTATATGCTTCAATGCTTCATGATCGGAATGAATAATAAACTCCTTAGGCAAAAGGTAATGTTGCCAAGTTTCAAGCACACGCACTAAGGCATATAATTCCTTATCATAGGTAGAATAATTCAACTGTGGGCCATGTAATTTCTCACTAAAATAGGCCACGGGTTTACCTACTTGCAGCAGCACACCTCCTAATCCAAAACCACTAGCATCACATTCTAACTCAAAAGGCTTACCGAAGTCGGGTAACTGAAGTAGAGGTGCATGTGTAAGGCGATCTTTGAGTGTGGCAAAAGCTTGTTCATGTGCTGGCTCCCACACAAAAGTAATTCCCTTCTTTGTCAACTCATGCAAAGGACCGGCTATGGTGCTGAAATCTTTCACAAAACGCCGGTAGAAACCTGCAAGACCAAGAAAACTACGTACCTGTGTGATAGTTTGGGGTTGCGGCCAGCTGTTGATTGCTTCTACCTTTGCCGCGTCAACCTCAATACCCTGTGAAGTGACAACATATCCAAGAAACACAACTCGATCCGTGCAAAACGTGCACTTCTCAAGGTTACCAAACATTCTAGCTTCACGGAGGGCAACAAAACAGCACGTAGGTGTTCAACATGTTCAGTGAGAGACTTGCTATAAACCAAGATATCATCAAAGTATACAACCACAAAGCGTCCTATAAAGTGCCGTAGGACTTCATTCATCAAGCGCATGAAGGTACTAGGTGCATTAGTAAGTCCAAAAGGCATGACAAGCCACTCATATAATCCAAACTTTGTTTTAAAAGCAGTTTTCCATTCATCACCTAGTTTCATGCGAATTTGGTGGTAGCCACTACGGAGATCGATCTTAGAAAAGATAATGGCACCACTAAGCTCATCAAGCATGTCATCCAATCTAGGAATAGGGTGTCGATATCGAATGGTGATATTATTAATAGCACGACAATCAACACACATGCGCCAACTACCATCTTTCTTAGGTACCAAAAGAACGGGTACTGCACAAGGACTAAGGCTTTCACGGACGTACCCACGATCAAGAAGGTCCTGTACTTGGCGCTCAATTTCTTTTGTCTCCTCCGGATTGGTACGGTACGCTGCACGATTAGGAAGAGACGCTCCCGGGACCAAATCAATTTGGTGCTCGATGTCGCGTATCGGTGGCAGCCCGGGTGGTATCTCAGCTGGAAAAACATCTTTAAACTCCTGCAAAAGGTCAGTGACTGCAACAGGAACAGAGCTAGGAATGTTCGCAAGTGAAAACAACACATTTGTGCAAATCAAGCCGTATAGCAAGGGAGTATCATCACAAATTTCAGCAAGGTCAGTTTTAGTTGCAAGCATGACACGCCCTTTCAGATTTATAACTTGTGATGAAGAAGGAGAAGCAATTTTATCTTTCTGTTGCCTCAAAAGCGTCTTAGCTGCTTGCTGATTTTCAGAAGGTTGTTTGCTCTTTTGTGCATCCCTAGCATGTTTTTCTTGTTCAAATTTTACAATTTCAGCAGGAGTCATAGGAAGCAATGTAACTTTCTTTCCTTTATACATAAATGTGTACGTATTGCTCCTACCATGGTGTGTAGCATCAGTATCATACTCCCAAGGTCTACCAAGTAACAGAGAACATGCTTGCATTGGTACTACATCAAAATCAGCAGCTCCGACGTATGTACCAATGGAAAATTTGATGTGAGCAGTTTGTGTTACCTTGACCTTACCACTATTGTTGAACCATTGCACATGGTAAGGGTGTGGATGCGCGCGTGTGGGAAGTTGAAGCTTCGTTACCATGTCGTGGCTCACCAAATTGTTGCAACTACCGCTGTCGATGATGACACGTACACGACGGTTATTGACGCCGAAGAAGGTCTGAAACAGATTGTTCTGTTGTGCCCTGTCGTCCTGCTCCATGTGAGTGCTCAAGACGCGTTGTACAATAAGTGCTTCAAGGTCGGCAGTGGCATCCGACGCAAGAACATCGTCATCGTCGAATGTATCATCATCTCCTGCAATGTTAGCAGCAAGTGCATATTCATCTTCAACATCACTAGCACTTACATAGCCACCATCTTCCGTAGCAATATAAGCCCGCTGGCTAGGGCAGTCTTTCATAACGTGTCCAAGTCCTTTGCATCTGTGACACTGGATCGCTGTAGAACGTGCAGTAGAGGCCGCCGAGGAGGTGGGCTTGGCTGGCGCCTTGGTTGCTGCAGTCTTGGAACTCTCAACCTGGGCTGTAGATGTAGAGGGTGCTGATGTAGCCGCCGGTCGAGAAGGGGGTGCGGGTGGTCGTTGCTGCTGCCCACTTGAGCGTGAAGTAGCACCACCAATGTTGGTCCTCATGCTGCGTTGTGGTTGTTGGCGACCCTGCAATTCTTTTTCTGCAAGCATAGCAAGGTGGAAAAGACGAGTGATAGTATTGTATTCTTTATAATCAATGATATCCTGAATTTCACGTCTTAAACCACCATAAAAACGGGCCATTTTATCCTCATTGTTCTCCTCAATTTCAGCACGCATGCAACCTATTTGCAATTCCTGATAATACTCCTCTACCGATTTATTTCCTTGGTTTAGGCGCTGCAATTTTTTCTCAAATCACGTTTATATGAAGGAGGGACCCATCTACCACGCATTTGCCGTTTTAACATATCCCAAGTTTGTGGTTCATTTCCAACCTGAACTATTTCGGTCCACCAAAGAAGAGCATATCCAGTGAAGTCACTAGTAGCTAAACGCACGCGGTGGATAGCAGGAACCATGTGAGCATTAAATTTTTGTTCGACTGACATCTCCCAATCTAAATACGCATCTGGATCATAGGTGCCAGCAAAAGGAGGTACTGAAAATTTTACCTTGGAGTAGGGATCATTGTTCCTGTGGTTGTCATTGTTACCTCGTGGAGGGCGGTTGCGGTGGCCGCCCATACCTTGACGGTTGAATTGAAAGCGATGGCGTGCAGCCTCGTCAGGGTCAATGGCATTGTTTCCGGCATAGGATAGGTCGTCTTCTTCTTCAATATGGTCGTCTTCCTCTTCAACATGGTCATTGTTGGCTCGTGCAGCAGGCAATCGTGTTTCCAAGGCAGTCATCCGGTTTACTAGGTCAGCCACAGTACGTGCGAGACGTTCGATGGAATGTTGGGTCTGCCGCTGAGACTCTAGTAGAGCACGTCGTGAGACACATTCATTAAAATCAGATGGAGGGGTGCCGCTGTTATCTGCCATGTTAGTGAAAGACAAAACAACAAAGAATAATCCTGATGGAAAACAGCTAGGTGGGGTGGTGGCTGTGTGGTGGAAGCAATTCGTCAAGCACCTTACCCACGCTTGCAAGTGTTCTTACCACGCCGCAGGGAGGTCACCGGCCTACAGGTGATGAACCAAGTGGAGGGTGGTGTACAATTGCAAGAAATGATCCTGTCCTGACCAAGAGAAATGTGTAGCTTGGAAGGCAAGTGAGTAGCAAGGATTAGCGATAATAATAACAGTTAAACCAAGTTCAATAAGTATTCCCAAGTACTCGTCAAAGTTGCTGACCGTAGTGCTCCCAAAGTGAAAGTTCAAGTAATAGAGGGAAACTATGTGCCCAAAAATCAAAGGAAGCAAAAACAGGTCAAAATCAGCTCTCTATAGATCGGACAAGGGATCGGACAAGAGATCGGACAAATGATCGGACAAGGGTATGTGCAAATTTTTTTTTTCTCTGCTGCTGTTCGGATCGGACAAGAGTTCGGACAAAGGTTCAGACAAGAGATCGGACAAGCAGCAAACAGCCAAAGACTGCCTCAGATTGGACAAGAGTTCGGACAGGAGTTCGGACAAGAGTTCGGACAAGAGTTCGGACAAGCAACTAACAGCCCGCTTCTCTTTTTTTTTTATATTTTTTTTCTTCTTTTTTTTTTCACTCTATTTTTTTTTGAAACAAGGATGACCAGAGGAGTAACCACAAAAATTGGCACCTACAACTGAGGTGGGATGTGGCTCACAAAAATTCAAACAAGTTCGCTGTCCGGCGAGCAAAAACTTTGTCCAATTTTTTTCTTTATCTTCCCGATTTTTTTTGGCGATTTTGGTGAGGGATAACCGACCTTTGTGGGTTAGGGTACCCTCCAAATTGAGTCAGGAACACGCTCAAAAAATTTCAGATTTTTCTGCCAAACGAGCGAAAAGTTATGCCTGTTTTACTGAAGGGGGGTCACAAAGAGTAGATGTGGAAAACAAAGAAAGGTTGCGGAAGGGGGGGTTTTTCGGTGGGGAATTTTTTCTGAGACACAAGAACAACTACTACTCAAACGACACAGAGGGATGACTAAACCAGCAAACAAGACTCGAACCAAGAACACGAACTCAACAAGTTAAAACGAAT